>BQNB010002115.1:79535-128951 GCA_026074375.1 Tanacetum coccineum
ACTTGCCAGTTTTCACGAAATATGTAAACATTTGATTTATTCATCTGAGAGACATTCCTATATACTGGTTTCCATAAATTTAGAATTACAAAAATCTCGGAATAGCATTTCATGTCTCTTTGGTAGCACCACTTTTCTTTCTTTTGTATTCTAATTTGTCAATCATCAATATATTTTCTATAGTTCAAATAGATGCAAAATTTGTTCAGATATGTAACATATCAACTATCAGATACATCTCTTTGCTAAAAGAGCAAAGATACAATACAGAAAGAAATCAAAGTTAAAGCCACGAGTACAACACCAATCTCAATATTGACTCTATCAAATCAAATCCATCTCTTAGTATGAAACTTTATCAAAAATGTATACGAATTTCAATTTCAATTTCAATATCAATGAAGTTATCTTTATTTTGTTGCCAAAAGAATCAATGCAAGATGCTAATTGAGGGAAAACACCACATGTGGTAAACAAAGGAATTTAAATGTTGGTCACTGCCAAATGTTGTGATTTTCAGCAAACCGTACCGTATGCAAATCTTTTTCTTTCGGCACTTAATTTCGATTAAATTAAGATCACATTGTTATTGTATTGCTTTAAATAAGATCGTCACCAAACGATTTAGGGTTAACGGTAGGAGCTAGTATAGCGCACTAACTCGAAAAAACTGAAATGGTTAAAAAATGATTGCTTAAATAATGATGTGTTTGTTCAAAAAAAATAAAAAAATTATGATGTTTGGTACAACACTCTTAAAGAGATCACATATTATTAGTGTACTAACATTGACAATGAACCAACGGGCATTTGGTCCAATGGTATGGAGGTTTTACCCTCCTAGACAAGGTCTCATGTTCGAGTCTTGTCTAGGGGTTTCCTTCTGCGTGTGTAAAGGGAAGAGTGACATTGCCTTCTGGGCTGGACCCAACCTGGTTGTGTGGGCTCGCTACGCCTTCTGGGCTAGGGGCCATGTAGCCACAAATTGCCGTTCCAAAAAAAAAAAACATTGACAATGATTAACAATTAAACTAATAACTCTAATGTTGTCCTATTAAGGAACACAAATCATACTGTACAAAAATCTGTTGAACTCATCAAAATCCTTTGTTTTGTCAGATTGTCTCTTCAAATTGGCACTCACTCCTAATCTATTATTCCTTTAACCTAACATTAGCAACAAACGAAAGAACATTTAATAAGGTCAATTTCAATCCCACAAACAAAATATGATCTATATAGTTCCGCAAACTAAATTGCAAAAAACAAATCATAGCTTTAGGCTTTCGAGTCTTTCTTCAAAGGACAGAATTACTTGAACTTGAGCGGTTAACAGATGAAAGTGACTAAACAATCAATCAAATGGATGCAAATAACAACTCAAATCTATATATCACATACAAATATACAATATTAGCTTTTCATGTGCATCAACAACCACAAATCAATACATTTATCCGACATAATATAGACACAATAAGCATATGTATAAGTATCAGCAGCAAAGAGTTGAATTAAAAGAAGCTGTTGTATTGACTACTAAGCGAATCCTTGAGAGTATTATCTTAGCAGAGTAAAGCTGGTTACAATATATGTACCATTTGGAACAAAAGCAGGAATTGATCTTGCAGCATATTTTCTACCATCGAATGCCACCATGTGTCCACCATAAAAATCCTGGCATGTCAAACTGAGTGATATGAAAACTAATCTATAACTAATGAATACATGGTTGTGATTAGGGGTTGAGCAAAACGGAACGAAGAAAGATTATGACAAACTGCTATGCCTCAAAAAGTAAAAGGTTAACTGGTGGCATGCGTTGATCACATCAGCGTAAAGTCCACAATCATACATGTTTTGCGGTTTTTGGTGTGTGAATGAAAGGTATTGTGAAGGAAACGAAAGGTGTATCATGAACATAGAGGCCGCTGTACAGTGCGTGTATTGTGCCAGATTAATGGTTGTATTAGCTGCTTCTATACTATACCATTTGTATGTCTGATCTATCGTTCAAACCTTACCTCCTACTGCTGTCTTGGGTATGCCCTTGGCTGCAATGGCTTAACTGTGTAATAAGCTTGGTGGTTAATATATTTCAAACTTTTCACCAGAAAAAGAATAACAATCATTGTTTCAAAACATAGTGAAAAAGGTCCTTAGAAAACATGTTATTGTCATATTTAAGGGTGTAAACGAGCCACGTTGGCTGAGTTCGACTTGGTAAAATCTCAAAACGATCTCAAAACAAGCCGAGATTATACGAGCTCAAGCAGATTTAAAGGACATTTTTAACAAAGCTTGAACTAGGATCACCAGTATAAACAAGCATTAGACTTATGTGTTTCATTTCATATCCGCTACCATCCTAATGTACGGAGTTAAATTCCCGAGATCGGGACATAATGTGTTTCATTTCATATCGCACATAGTCGAGCGCTATTTCCTAGTAGGCTACAAGTTTCGTGCATAGCACATTAGAGTATATGAAGCAGCCACCTTTCTAGTAAGCGCCGTGTTGGGGTAGGTGCTAAAATTATTCATGTTTTTTGGATACTTTGTTTGCAAGTTTAATACTACTAATAGAACATAGCACCATTAAACTTGGGGGGCTATAGGGGTATAACGATACCATTATAATTATCTTCGTGCATGTCACGTAAGTATCTCCGGATATAGAAAATACGTAAAAGGCATTGCAAGTCCGGTACTAAGTCGAATGCCATATTCGCATTACCCGGCCACGGAAATACGTCTTCCGTCGGCCGTAAGTCGAGTGTCATATTCGCATTACCCGGCCACGGAAGCACGTCTTCCGTCGGCTGTAAGTCGAGTGCCATATTTGCATTACCCGGCCACGGAAGCACGTCTTCTGTTAGCCGTAAGTCGAGTGTCATATTCGCATTACCCAGCCACGGAAGCATGTCTTCCGTTTGGAAGCGTTCCCTAATGTGGGAATGGCCTCTGTGGGAGTGACCTCTGCCGTGAGAGGGCTCTCTCGAATCTGTCCGGATTGGCCCCAAGTAGGTATCACTGAGTCGCTCATGAACGCTCTTCCTTCGATGGCTCATGTGGCTAAACACGTTTCTGTCATCGCGTCTTTCGCGACCCCGTGTCCTAGACCTCACAGGGTGGAATCTCGCGGGCGAATTTTCCGCCCTCGAGTTTAAGGAGTTCTCCCTTTCTCTTCGGGTTCTCTTGGAAATTTCTCCAAAATTTAGTCTGGTTTGGACTTCTTTTCGCTTGTCACGCCGTGCCTTTTCCATGATGATTGGCAGGATGTCTTCGTAATGTTCTTCGCAGAAGTCCTGGATGTTCACTCTGGGTGCGGCATCCGACACTTTTTCTTTATTTGTAGTTTTTGTGGCGGTGGTCACAATGGGAGTTGCGTTAGCCATCATGCTCATTCTAACGAGAGTAATTCCTAGTGTTGGGTCCCACGGATGGCGCCAACTTGTTGATACAAAAGTTTGGGTGGGTCTAGCCTGATCCGAATAGGCAACTATTCGGATGTAGAGCACCTTATTCTTGTACCAAGTGAATTCGTTGAAGGACCCTGCACAAGGGAACAAACACCGTTAATTTTATCGTAGGAGCGGATCCCACGATTGGACTCCGGTGTGAGAGTAAGTATACGGTTTTAGAGAGTATTTGTAAGTGGTTAGGGTTTATAAAATACATGTATTGACCATGATTATGCTCCTTTTATAGGCTGAATACCCCTTAGGGTTTCCGTAACTTTCGGCCCAAGATGCGGCCGGGATTGTCGGGATTTGTTAGTATCCTCACTGGTTCAAATAAGTAAAGTGTATCTTTTGTTTGAGTAGTTTATCTACTCTGAAAGATAACTCACAAAGGTACCGCGGCTACGGATAATAGCCGCGACATATGGATCCAAGAAGCACTGTGCCCGTGACCGCGATCCGCGACTGCTATACATGGGCCGAAAGCCTATTAGTATCTACAAAGGCCATAAAAGTATTAGTGGGCCGGGCCGGTCCATACTATACGTCATCAAGTTTCTTTTCTATATAATATCTAAGAGAATCATTTTCCCATTCTATTCCAGGGAAAGATGTCACTTGTGCTTCTTTTGAGATCAGAAGCCGATAGACAGGAGCTTTGTGAATTAATAAGCCTCCTGTCCAACCTCCACTTAACCTCTGGTAATGACTACTGGGAATGTTCCATTAGTAACGAAAGAGTCTTTTCAGTCAAGAGTATGCGGGCATACATCTCCAACCTTCATTACACCGCAAACCCACAGCCATATAGATGGAACAAAGCTTTACCCATCAAAATAAACATTTCCTCTTGGAGAATCCATAATGAAAGGCTTCCAACCCGGTCCAACCTAGATCGAAGAGGCATTGATCTTCACTCGACACGTTGACCCGTTTGTGACAATGATATCGAAACAGAAGCTCATCTCTTTATTACTTGTGAAGTAGCCATAGATATCTGGACTAAAGTGTTAACGTGGTGGAAAATTCAAAATACCACGATAACATCTCTTTTAGAGGCTCTTACCCTTGCGGATAGAGTCAATCTTCCGAGGCACAATGTTTCCCTCTTTGACGCGGTCGTCCAATCTACTTTTTGGTTCTTATGGAAATTTCGGAATGACATGGTTTTCTCGCTTAAACGGCCCTCGAGGGATCTCATTCTTAATGATATCAAGCTCGCTTCCTTCAATTGGGTTTCTTCTAGAGTTAGAAAGAGTAGGCTTAATTGGATTGATTGGTTTGTTAACCCATGTAATTCTCCTTGTAACTGATGTTTGTTTTGGCTCCTAGCATCTTGCTGGGTTGCTGTGTTTTTAATATACCACTGTCGTTCCAAAAAAAAAAAAACTTGTGCTTCTTTTGAGGATAAGGTGGAAAACACTAAGAAGTGACACCTGAACGTGGTATTTATCGGTCATGTTGGTGGGTTTATTGTCTCTAACTAGTTCATCAGATTTAGAAAATTTAATTGCTTGGATACTCCTCCATGTATATAAGAGATCATATCTCTCAGGTTAATTCTTCTATTTCGACACTCGTCTCATAGTAAAAGACTAATAATTATAACCTGAGTTCATCATCTGATCATATATTTTTGTATCATTTGAGCTAAAGATGCTGGAAAGTCTGCAATTGGAGGCCAAATACTATATCTTAGCACTGGATTTCTACTTTGTATTTTATCTGCTTAATTGTGACTGGAATTCTGTTTTAAAATATAGCAATGCCTTTCGTTGCAACCTAACCATCCTCAGGCTCTCACCAATCTTGGGAACATATACATGGAATGGTATGTTTCTACATATAGGCTACTTTACGATATGCTAGTGGAAGTAGTAGAACATCTTTTTGCGATAGAGCAATTATATATGTAAAATGGTCCTAAAGAGAAGTTTCTAATACTCAGGAATATGATGACGGCTGCTGCTCAGTGCCTACAAGGCAACTCTAACTGTAACTACATGATTTTATGCTCCTTTTAACAATCTGGCAATCATATACAAGCAGCAGGTAGTGAACTCTCTCCTAGTCTGCCTTTTTTAAATCAAATACTTCAACTATAGTATCAGGTAGTGGAAAAAGATGTTTATCGAAGTTGAAAGTATACTTCGGAGACAGATCAAGGTTTTGATAGTTTCTGCTTAATACTTCTTTTTCTGTAAACTGTTAATATTCTAGAATTTGGTCCTCCTTATAGTATAGCTCTAACATACGAACTATTTCTTTCCAGATGTCAGTGATTCCTAGTGTGCAACCTTTCCATGCAATTGCATATCCACTTGATCCGATGGCCGATGCTTGCACTTGAAATTAGGTATGTGTTGTTTTTGTGAGATGGAATTGTATATGGCTATATATAAAAAATTTAATTAGGCTCTTCCTCTTTTCTTTTGTAGCGGGA
The DNA here is from genome assembly GCA_026074375.1 of Tanacetum coccineum. NCBI lineage: Eukaryota > Viridiplantae > Streptophyta > Magnoliopsida > Asterales > Asteraceae > Tanacetum > Tanacetum coccineum. The sequence continues at coordinate 85,443 of BQNB010002115.1, forward strand.
AGTATGCTGCACACTATTCTGCAGTTGCAAGCCGTTTTTCTCTTCCTGCTTTTAACCACCCTCTTCCATTACTGATAAAGAGTACAGGGGGTAACAATCGGCTAAAAATCGGGTAGATATATAGGTCTAATACTTTAACTGTTTGTGTTTGGATCTGAAACAGGTATGGCTTACTGAATATTGTCACTGCTTATAGCAGCAGTGATTTCAGAAACCATCCACTGTCACATTTGATGGGGTCAGTATTTGGCATGCATAATAGAGAAAACGTTGAGGTACATTGGTCTTTGATTCTTTCATTATAATCTTATATCTCTTTTAGTTCTGATTGGAGATTGCAATGTTTATATTTTAGGTGTTTTGCTATGCTTTGAGTCCAAATGATGGGAGTGAGTGGAGGCTTCATATCCGGTCAGAAGCAGAACACTTTAATGACGTCTCAGCAATGACTTCTGATACGATCGCAAGGCTGATAAATGAGGATCATATACAAATACTTATCAAACTCAATGGTTATACCAAGGTAAGATTAAATTGAACCATCACTTAAATCATACCCCCCATGGTGGACACCAACACGGCCACGTCTTACATTCTAGTGGTGAGGTAACGGTTAAACATTGTGTTTGGGGGTGTTAATCGAGTCGGCCCAGTCTGGTCGAGGCTAAAAATATCATACCCGAACCCGACTCTATTTAGATCTCGTCAGGTTCGGCTCAATTCGGAAGGGATCACTCAGTTCGCGTCTGGTCGGGTTCGGGTCAACACGAATATGAATAAAATGATCAAAATTTGGCTATATATATAAGTTTAAATAGAAAATTTATAAAAAAAGATTAAAAAATTCCGTAGTCGGGTTAATCGGGTTGACCCGAACCAGAGTTAGACACACAGACTTAACCCCTGCCTGTGTTTATGCTATTCTGGCCATCAAACCACTTTTGTCGTTACAAGTATGCTTCATCATATGGGTCTCATTTATCTATAGCTATGTTTAAGGTTACTGGTTTGGTAAACTAATAATTTGATATATACAAGACCAGATCATCATTGATGAGTAGAAAAACAAACAACAGTCGTCCTTGAGTCTTTGTTTTGCTCTGGTTATCCTAGTTACCTGCAAAGCTTCAACGTCCATCAAAGACAAGATGCACTGGACCATATGTCAAAGAACTCATTAGGACAATCAATACTCATCCGAATACTTCTGCTAAAATTTTGGAACATTGGTATTTATGTGCAGTTTGACAAAACAAAGTTGAACAGTCAGCTCAAAACAAAACGTTATCCGAACAATCAATAATGCCGGAAAATAACTACAGATATAAAGTCATGACATCATAACCATAATTCAAAACCATCATTACATATATAAATATAAAAAAAACATAATCTTATTGAAAGGTTCACTGTCCACAGTTACCTGTTTTCACTGTTTCTGCAATTGATTCCTCCAAAACGCAAAACATAGTTCTTTTACTAGTAACCAGCACTTACTAATATTGGTTCCTTAATATAATAGACCACGAAAACTCCATATTCACAAACCTTTTGATTGTTTGATCATCCGCTTCTTCTCAAGTGGTACGACTGTTAGAAATCAGATATGACGTAAAGAACGTGTTAATACATGATCATATAATAAATGTAGTTGAAAAATAGAGGATATAGCATACTTTCTTCCTTCATGAAGGTGATTGTTTCTCCTTGCAGATCACGCGGTGATGCTGTCAAGAATGAATGTAAGTCACTGAAGTGCTTTTTGACTTTGAAAGGAGAAGATAGCACAATATGAATATTAGTTATGCCTTCATCTTCTTGTTGAAGTAGCTTTTCATGTGTAAACTGGAAAACAATTAGCAAGATAATGTAAAGCAGGTAAATAATGTATCTACATAATTCTTACCATCAAAGAAAGTACCAATTATTCTTACCTTGACAATATGGCTCCATTCTTCAGTATTAGTACAGGCAAAGCTTGCATCTAGAGTTAGAGAGAGAGGACGGCAACACCAAAGAACAGCATCCACAACAGCTTCATAAGTCGATAATTCTTTTATGTATAGTTCAACATGCTCGAGTTCATAAGGTGATGACAGAATCCCCATGAGTTCCTCAACATTTTTACGACCCTATAAGACAATAATAAATACCGTAAATACTACTTTTTTTAGGATGGCAATTTTAATTATCTCACAATGTGTACACCCCAGATATATCTCACATGTCCTAAGAACCCGTAACCATTTGGTTTGGGAGATTCTCACACAACATGGCGTACCATTGGGACACAAGCCATTTGGTTATGTAAATACTACTTTGATACGGAATTATTTTATATCATTGCTTGGGTCTAATTAAGTACAAACAAATTAATGGCTTATGATACAAATGAATTTGGGAAAATACATTACCACTTCGATACACAACTTCAACTCTTTGAAACCAATATTCTTGTCCAAAAATTGCCTCAAGTACTGGAGCGAGTATCTGTCAACAAAACCTTCATATTCCATACGTGCTTTTGACGGGATTGAATCCCTTTTCACATCAGGGATATAGTCGTTGAATATAAATAAAAGCAGATTGGGGGCACTCAAAGTAATTAAATCCAATTCCAAGTCTGAACATAGCACAAATGTCCTCATGGAATGACTTGACAACTCGAGGCTCACGGGATCATCAAGTACCAAATATAATTCTTCAAGGAATGGAAAGTCAGATGACAAGTCAACTAACCCTTCCGCAGTCGGGGAGGGATACCCGTCATATGACAATTTTGTTAGTTTTTTGCATGAAGCCACTTTCATAGAAGGCATCCGGCTTCCCCTATCCACCAACGAAAGATGCCATAGATTTGGAGCATCAATATCAATTATCTCAAGTATTCCGTCCCCAAACTCAATCTTAACTTCCTGAAGCTTTTGAAGACCATAAACACAAATTTTTTTGACACCTTCGAGATAGTTAATATGTATTTTCTCAAGAAGAGGGCAACTCGTGGTTAGCCGATTGATCACTTCGTCATTTAGTGGGACGCATTCAAGTTCCAACATCTTCAAAGACTTAAATTTGACATCATCAACCATCAAGGACGAAGGCAACTCACATCCACATATTTTCAAAGATGTTAACGAAGATGCAGATAATAGTGTGTTAGGAAGACGGTACATTGGTAGATCAAAACGACCGTGTATAATTTCAATGACCAACACCTTTACGCCTTTCTTAAGATATAATCCAAGGCATCTGTCAATGATGTCCACTTGTGTAGGATCCTGATCCTCGTGTGGTGCAATGAGTTTGAACGCGTGCACGCTGACGTTTTGATGGCAAAATCTGGAAGTTGTATAGTGAACATACTTGAAAAAACAGTCCCTCACATATCGATTATGCTTGCTCCTGTTAACAGGTCTTGAGGATGGTTTAAGAACATCTTTAAACTGACGGATATTAAATTCCGAAACGGGAAAAGAAACGGTTACAGCAAACCAGTATTTAGACAACATACTTATTCGAACAAGCTGTTTTGGAGAATCCAAATATGAAAGTATGTGGTGAATTATAGATTCAGGAAGCTGTGAAATCCGATCAGTTGCATCTTCGATCTCCATCCTAATAAAAAGAAAGTGTTAATAATTTACGGGGTGTTTGTCTAAGCTTAATTATGTGTAAAAGCAACAAATAAGCCACCCTTACTCAAATAAGCACACTTACATAAGCCCACCCTTACTCAAATAAGCCACAAATTTTTGCGCTTATCAAAACACGTTATAAGCTTATAAACTCAACCACACGAATTTAATCCTAGCAAGTATAAAAAAAATCGTTCAGAAAAAACATAAATAAGAAAAAGTGCCGATTTTATATTAAGGGTATTATTTTATAAATAATGTTACATTCTTGACCTCGAACTTTTGAAAATATAAACAACCCTTTTTCTTCTTCTTTGCTCGGTTAAATCTGGTTAGTTAGAAATAAAAACTTATTTTTTGCAGGATGGGTAGCTTATTACACTATCCGGAACCGGCCGGCACTAGGCAAGTACACCGCGCGCTGAGTATCCGAATAAGATGGTTCTTTGCTATTTGGTTTGGTTTGTGGATACTATATCTTAGAAATTATAATACTACTCATTTGTCGTGTTAAACGACGTCGTTTTTAGGGCGTTTTCCACTGTTCACCTTAAGCACTGTAGATGCTCCAGTCCAGTCACTCTAACCCAGCCCATTCTCAAGTGGCCTACACCTTAGACCCATGTTTTGGGATTTGTCTTTTACCTACAGATATTTCCCCCCCTTTTTCCCTTCTCTTAACCAGACTGTTCATTTCCTAAACCTTCCAGAATTCGTACGCAAGCCCTCGCATTTTGATCGCTCAAAGGAATCATCATCATCATTCGCAACAGGTATGTGCATTTGTCGTGTTAAACGACGTCGTTTTTAGGGCGTTTTCCACTGTTCACCTTAATCACTGTAGATGCTCCAGTCCAGTCACTCTAACCCAGCCCATTCTCAAGTGGCCTACACCTTAGACCCATGTTTTGGGATTTGTCATTTACCGACAGATACCCCCCCCCCCTTTTTTTCCCTTTTTCCCTTCTCTTAGCCAGTCTGTCCATTTCCTAAACCTTCTAGAATTCGTACGCAAGCCCTCGGATTTTGATCGCTCAAAGGAATCATCATCATCATTCGCAACAGGTATGTGCTATGTCGTCACGACGCCTTTTTAACATTAAATATGTCGCCTTTGCCCTTCGTATGTTGCTACTAGGGATTTAAAATTTGGCCACACTTATACACTTGCATGTAATATGTCTCCCTATGCAGCAAAACGTTATGCTTTGCGTATGCATGTGTGCTCGCTTTTCTTTTGATTTTGTATTTATGCCATTTTCCTCTAGCGTTTGATATATATGACTTCTGTTGGAATATGTCCACCGTAAATAATATATGTCTAGAATATTTATTTGAGCCTAAGGGGACGCACATGTTAATACGTAAACAATGTTTAAGTAATGATTTAGCAAACAATCGTTAAATGTTAATGAGATTTAAGTATTTAAAAGTTAAAGGACTTAATACGCAAAACTAAGAAAAAGGAATTTTCGGTTTGACCCTTTTCCTTATTATAGTCGGCTGGAACATAGTTTCCTAATAGGATTAGGGGATTGATTTGAGGGCTATAAATAGAGATTGGTTTTTCATTATTTGTGTGATACCGAAAACCAAAATCAAACCAGAAAATCGTCCTTGTGATCCCTCCTGCTCGTCGACTTCTACAAAACCCAAAAGGGTTTTCGTTTCCTCCTCTTGCCGAACGCATAAACCAAACAAACCTTAAGGGTTTTTTGGTTTTGGTATTGGTGACTACAAGGTGGTGTTTTGTTTCTATTCGTAAGTTGATTGATTTAAGAACGAAGCCAATTGTTTGCTATATCACTACTACTACTAGCATACTTCATTGTTTGCTAAGAACGTATTGTGTGTGGAAGCTTAGATGAATCATACTTTTGATTCTTGGTGGTTCCGCGTGGTATTATACACACGCGTATATAGAAGACGATGTTTACGGTTACCATTAAACGGTGTATCGTTTCGTGCTAAAATGTATACTTCTTCTATTCTTGTTAATTAATGTATTCTACATGTTATCTTTATTCCGCTGCATACTCGTGTTAATTAATATGGTTAATTAGATTGTAAAACCCAACAGTGGCATCACGAGCCATCGTGTAGAATCATTAATTACAAGGAATTAAATTGGACAACTTAGGGTGTCGTGATTAATTTTAATGCCCCTTTAGGCGTTTTGTTAAAAAGATTTGATCTTGACGGTTAATAAAATTAATTAGACGAGATCTAGGTTGTATGCAATTTTATATATAAAACTTGATGTATTAATTGTTAATTAGTTTTATGTTTATTAATTATTAATGGAGATCCATGATAAAATCATGCAAATTTACCATGGATTGATATTAGATATTTAAATCTTGTTAATTTGTTAAACGGATTTGGTTTAAATATGATCAAGATACGTATAATTTTAAATATTTTCTTAATTGGTAAGATCCATGATTCAAGAATTCGGGAAGACCCTTATTTAGTGAATTTAATGGGGCCTAAAAAAAATTAGTTAAAAGATTTATGTGTATGTGGTATTTATTTATATAAGGCTTACGCAATCGATTATATCGATGGATGTGGCCGGAGTTTATAGGACGAAGGAGCCTTATGTGAATAAATACATGATTAAATTATTGGATAATTAGGATCATATTTGTGGGTTGCATGCCTTAATTGTTAAGTGAGGTTTAAATAAAATGTATTTAGTTTATTGATGTTTATATGTTTTATTTAAGTTCTTGACATGTGAGAAAATAAAAGGGTTTTTTGGAAACAAATATAAACATGACTAATGATTATTGAAATAAGATTTATTATGACTAATATAATGCAAAAAGTCAAAAGTGGTTCGGCTTACATCACATATAAACTCTCCATGATATGAGACTAAGCAATATAATAGTTCAATAATGTGTTTCCTAAATTAAAGTTTTTTTATAATAAAACTAGACGCTATGAGACTCATGGGAAGTACGCTCATCCAACTAAAACAAACTATAAGAGAACTTTAAGGCGAGTGGGCCGACGTTCCATAAAAATTCAGGTTTTTAATAGCTTCGCGCCTGACCTGATTCTCACGCTTCTTGTGCGTTCGATTGGAGTATCGTGAACCAGCCAATGACACTACAGTGTTAGTTTTTATGAAAAAAGATAAACTCTTTAGGATTTGGAAATCACGTTGAAATCGTCAATTTTTAAAGGTCTCACTATATATGTATAAGATACGCTGATAATAGGTGATACCGTAATAATAACTAATTGAGTATAGTTTTTATTAAAATCAAATCAATGATACAAAGATGTTCTGCATGCTTCTTCGTACATATTTTGACACGTAAAATGAAAATACCCTTTTCCAACTAATTAGTTGCCATCCAATTTGTAAAAACACTTGTTGATTCCTCTTTACTATGGCTGACGTGTTAGATTTGCAATCATAAGGTAATTATAACGCGTTTCCGTGAGGAAACGGTGATGTTACATAATCTACTGTTTTGAAATTGGACGACTTAGCGTATGTTGTGGTTAGACCTGTTAACATAGCAAAACAGACCGGCATAGATGAGATGACACATGTTTACTAGACATTATTGTAATAAGTAAGTCCCTTATGGTTTAGATTGCAAAAGTTTGTGAATTATCATTGTTGATTTCCATTTGAATACACCTCACTAGCAATCAACTGATGGTGTGTGGGGGTATGTCAAGTTAGGTCCTAACCTTAGGAAAGTAATTGTTTATTTAACTAAACATGTATGGGTAATTAATTTTCTTCAAGGAGTATTATCGAAATACTAATTCTTGAACTTTATGATTTGTAGAATAGGCACTACCTGTTTTCAAAACATAAACCCTATCGCTTCAGGTCCGATGTTTGAAAAAGAAAAAACTTCTGTGTAAATAACCTTCAATGATGGTTTGCCTCGACTTAAGTTAGTCCTGAAGTCAAGAAAGAAAATGCATTCATTGAACAGCTTTACCTCCAGCTCCTGAGGCTGGTGCTGAACACTAACATTGTGGCTCAGTGGACCAGCTCATAAGATGCTCAACCGAAATTGCTTGTCTTATGCTTGGGAAGTATGTGACCCCTGAACCTACATAGACATTTTGAATTGCACTATCTTTATGACATGGTTCCGGAGCTTAGAGCTATGTTTTGAGAACAAGCTGGAGTGGGAGAAGGTTTGACTTAATCCAATCTTTCCATGCTGCAAATAAGAGTAGGGAAAATCAGTTGCATGACTATTGTCCTTAAGATGAAAGATATGTGGGCAACAGGAACGTCTTGGTTATAATGCTACCACGTGATATTCTCAGTAGCTTAATCCTTAATGGCCTTACTAAGATTTTGTGGGATTGGTAAGAAAATTACAAATGGACATAACATGGGGAAAGACAATAGGTGAAATCCATGCTATCTTATTGAGTATGAGAAGGGTTTCCTAAAAAGGCTGAAACACACAAGTAATCGATGATAGAGAGGTAAAAATCAAGAAGGCCAATAAGAAATCGCTTAAAGCAAAAGGCAAAAATAAGGTTTTAATGGCAAGGAAATGATAAGAAGGTTTAAATCCCCTAAGCCTAATTAACAACCCTAAGCCTACTGCTAAGAGCGCCCAAGCAAAAGGATGATGCCTGCCACCACTGCGATGGAGGTAGGACATTGAAAAGGAACTGTCATTGTATCCTCTTGCTGAGTTGTAGAAGAAAAGGAAGCAAGTTGGCTCTGCCAGTTCTTCAGGTATCTTCACAATAGAATTATTTTCTTTCCCTAATAAATCCTGGGTGTATGACACTGGTTGTGGTACAATAAAAGTATACAAAACAAGGGAGTTAGGATCGAAAGGAAGCTGAAACAAGGACATCTTTTCTTGTACGTGGTGCAATGAAGTTCCGTGCACCAAGTAGAACAATTGGAAGTTTTGACTTAGTTTTTACCTAATGGCCTGTGATTTGTTTAGACAATGTCATTTATGCCCACCAACTATACCGAGAGGTGTAGTTTTCAGTTTCTCGTTTTGGTTGATCATGTGATTTTGTTCAATGTTTTACGGATTATGGAATTTCAGTTTCAAAGAATGGTGTTCTTTATTTTAATGTTGTTTCTCGTAATGGTATTTATGAAATTGATATGCATGATCTTGTACCAAATGTTAATTCTATTTATAATGTTAGCAATAAAAGAGTCAAGCATAACTTGACTCCACTTATCTGTGGCACTGTCATCTTGCTCATATAAACAAGAAACGTATTAAACAGCTGCAACAAGACGTCTGTTAAAAATCAACAGATGAAGAATCTTTTAATAAATTGCGAACGTGTTTATCTGGCAAGATGACAAAGAAACCTTTTCTTTATAGTAACGAAAGGGCAAACGATCTTCTTGGAATAATACTACTGACCGAATGTGGTACCACTTAGACATGTTCAAGACAAGGTGCTAGTAACTTCATTACAGTTCACTCAGATGATGTATAGTCGTTATGGTTATTTTTATCCATCTTAACATAAACATGAGTCTTGAAAAAACGTGCAAAGTGTTTAAAATGAAGTTGAAGAATCAACTCGGGAAGACCAATAAGGCAATAATACGATCAGACCGGGTAGCGAATACATAAGCCAAGAGTTTAAAGATATCTAAAAGTTAACGAATTGTTCAACAACTTAACTCCGTCCATACACACACAACATAATAAGTGTTCGAGAAAGGAGAAAACCACACTTTGTTAGATATGGTGCGATCTATGAATGATATCTTACAACTCGTACCTTAATCCTTGGGGATTATGCTCTAGAGTCTTCAACAGACAGCATTCCAAGTTCCACTAATCATATCATCCTCAATATGGATCCCCAACAAAGAAGGTAGATAAGACAACCATATAAAATTAAAAAATGATGCTGTGTTATGGAAAAGTCCAACTTTCTTACTTAAAAGGTCTGGGATGTGAGGCTCTTGTGAAAGAGATACGCCTGACGAAACTCGAACAAAGATCATTTTAAGTGTATCTCATAGGAACCCAAAGGAAACGATGGGATTACTATACTTACCTGTCCCACCGAAAACAAAATTGTTTGATTGCAAGGTATGCTGAATTCTTTAAGAAATGTCTCATAAGTCAAGAAAATCAGTGGGAGGGCGTAGAATCTTGAAGACAATTTCAAGAGAAGAAGATACAACACCTTTGAAATCAACTAGCAACTATTCCTCAAGATGTGAGGGTTTTGAACACCACAAGAGGAAATGATACCGATTCGTAGGCCGAAAGGACAAACCCCCATCGAGCTCCAACCGCTTAATGTCTAAATGTAGAGTGGAGGAGCATAGTTATAAGGGTATCTTAATGAACCACTAGCGATAAAGCTCGCGAATGTTGGATTTAGACTCAATAAGTGGATTGATCTATGAATGTGGAAATACAAATCCATGATGGACAATATGGGTATGGTCCTGGTCGATCTTCCTCCTGGTTGTAAGACCGTTGGGGAGCGAGCAAGTGCTTTTTTAAGAAAAAGACAGACATGGATAGGTATTGTACATGTCTATAAAAGCTCGTCTTTAGCAAAGGGTTACACTCAACTCTACAAGGTTGATATGAAGAAACGTTCATCATACTGTCCGCTGACAATTAGAGCTATTAGAATTCTTATAGCTATAACAGCATACTATGATTATGAAGATGCAAAGGATGTTAAAACAGCATTCATAAATGGTTAACCTGATGAAGACATCTATATGTACACAGACAACGTGGGTCCTAAGGTTTGTTTGTCCTAATCCATCCCAGAAAGTATGCAAGCTTCGAAGATCCATTATGGACTTTAAGCAACAATCAAGAAGCGGAATAAAAGATTGATGAGGAAATCAAAGGTTTTGGATTTCTCAAGAAATCTTGATGAGCCATTGTATATCAAAAGGCAAAGTGGGACAATGGTTACATTCCTCACTTATATTTATGACATTATCATCATGGGTTAATCACATTCCAATTTACAAAGTGTAAAGGATTATCTTGGAAAGCGTTTTTCTATGAAAGGTTGGGGGGAAGCAACAATTATTCTTGGAATCACTACCAATCTAGTAGAGATAGAGCGAAGCGATTAATTGGACTTTTGTTAAAATGCTTTACATGGATAAGATTCTTAAAGAGATATAAAATGGATTAATTCCAAACGTGGTCCATATCCCCATGCAAAAAAGACGTGACTTAACAAATCACAAGTGCCAAACGCCTAAAGAGGTGAATCGTATGAAAAATGTACCTTATCTGCTTCGGCATAGGATACCATTATATATGGCGTTAATGCACTAGACCTGATGTTTGCGTTCAGCGCAAAATTTAAAACAAGTCCGGTTCAACAGAATCCAGTGAACGTCACTGGACTGCTGTGAAAAATAATCTTAAGTATTTAAGAATACTAAAGATAGTGTTCTTTAGGTTTTATGGGAAAGTCCTAGCACAAACTGAGAGTTTGAAGGGAGTTCTATTAGCGATCTGCGGATTCGAACTGATAATAAGACCGAAGTCTCAGACCCGGATATGTTTTCGTTTTTGAATGGAGGAGGTCCGCAGTGGATTGGGAAAGCTCCAAGCAAAGAACCAACTGCAATGTCTGCTACAGAAACTAAAATACATAGCTGCTTCAGAAGCCTGCCATGGAACTGTTTGGATCAGGAAGTTTATCTCATGGCTTGGTAAGTGCCAACGATAAAATTACCCTTGGAATATGTACTAGCGACAAATCAGCTGCAAGTTCATAATGCTAATGAACCGGGATTCAGAGAGGCGCCATACACATCATAGAGATAATCATTAAGTTTTTTTGTCGCGAGTATGTTAAACTGGCAAAATAAGGATACTTAAGATTCCACTATAAGACAGCATAAAAATTCTAGCTGATCCTTTTACAAAGGCTTTTAATCAAATTAGGAAGCTTACTCAACAAGCCTAAGGCATGGGCTTCGTCCTGCCAAGTAGTTTCATGTAGATCGGTGTTTAGTAATTGGATAAGGGATGTAAAACAATTTTTATTTTATATAATGATAACGCCTGGTATTTTGTTATTTTAATAAATTGTGTCATATATTTGGCATGTTTAAATCCAGAATAATAAATGTATTATTCTAAATTAATTCGTTTCGATTAACAATATGGGGAATATTGTTAAACTAAAGACAATCTGAGTGATTGGTGATATTGAGATATGGAGGATGATCCACAAACTTCCCATGATATTCATCAAGAATGAAATATTGGATTTCCCGCGCCACATAGAAAATCATTATGGATCGACATCATCAAGTTGAATCTGTACTTGATTCATTTACATAATCCTTAGACTTGAGATGCAAGTAGGTTAGCATATATGGATTATTCCTTCTTGATATAGTTAAGTTGTCGTGAATAAGTAACTAATAAGGGGCAATGTCAGAATGTTTATGCCACATGATGATTGAACACATTGTAGTCAATATAGAAATTTGTTCCTTCAAATTGTTGAAGAAGATACCACTGGGCCCCTCATAGAAATAATCAGATGTGTGTATGGCCGTACCTGAAAACTCATGAAGATATGTCTCATTGATTTTTAGTAATCTTGATTACTTCATATATGAGAAACAAAATCGTTAAAATATAGGAATGACATTGATCCAATATCCAATTTAACAACGGTATCGGAAACAAGGGATTGTAAATTCCATAATCATTTTCATGCCCTGTTCAACCATACTCAAATTATCTGGGAGCATTGCGTGTTGCTAGATGCTTACCAATGTTATTATATTATTTACATGTCCAAGTAGGAGCTGTTGGAATATGTCCACCGTAAATAATATATGTCCGAAATATTTATTTGAGCCTAAGGGGACGCACACGTTAATACGTAAGACAAGTTTACGTAATCGATTTTAGCAAACAATCGTTAAATGTTAATGAGATTTAAGTATTTAAAAGTTAAAGGACTTAATACGCAAAACTAAGAAAAAAGAATTTTCGGTTTGACCTTTTTCCTTATTCTAGTCGGCTGGAACATAGTTTCCTAATAGGATTAGGGGATTGATTTGAGGGCTATAAATAGAGATTGGTTTTTCATTATTTGTGTGATACCGAAAACCAAAATCATCCTTGTGATCCCTCCTGCTCGTCGACTTTTACAAAACCCAAAAGGGTTTTCGTTTCCTCCTCTTTTAAAAACTGTAGTATGAATATATTGTTTCTCTTTATTGGGTTACTCCTAGAAGTATCTTTTCTTTAGTACACCTTTAATACAGGGGTTTTTGAATCGTCTACATCATTCTTAGAGAAAGAATTAACTTGTCTTTATTATAATTTTTAACTTATAAGCATTACTTTGAAAATTCATTAGGGTTCCCGAACTCATAAACCAAACGAACTTAATGGTTTTTTCAAGTTTTTTGGGTATTATGGAACTACAAGGTGGTGTTTTGCTTCTATTCGTAAGTTGATTGATTCAAGAACGAAGCCAATTTTTTGCTATATCACTACTAGTACTAGCATACTTCATTGTTTGCTAAGAACGTATTGTGTGTGGAAGCTTAGAGGAATCATACTTTTGATTCTTGGTGGTTCCGCGTGGTATTATACACATGCGTATATAGAAGACGGTGTTTACGGTTACCTTTAAACGGTGTATCGTTTCGTGCTAAAAGGTATTCTTCTTCTATTCTTGTTAATTAATGTATTCTACATGTTATCTTTATTCCGCTGCGTACTCGTGTTAATTAAAAAAATTATGTAGAGGCAAGGTACATTGGGCTGCATGAAGCATGTTGGAGAATCCTTAATTTTCCTATACATTATCGGAACCCACATGTCCAAACCTTAGCCGTGCATTTGGAGAATATGCAGCAAATAACATTCCGAAGTAAAGACAATCTCCAATCACTAATCAACAATCCAATGAAAAAAAACGACATTGACTGAGTGGCTAGAATATAACAAATATAATGCTGATGGCCAGCACCTGACCTACTTGAATTTTCCATTGGAATATACTTGGCATGTAAGTGACAAATATTGGCAGCGACGCCGATATTTAAACAAACCTTGCATTAGCTGATTAACATATGTGCACCCTACTGCAGGAGATCTATTCTATGAGCGAATGTTACTATGCCATCAAAAGGGGTGCAGGTCATTTGCAGAGATACAAACGCTAAATGGTATAACATACTCAACGAATAAAGCAGCATGCCAAGCACTTGGCCTTCTTGGTGGGGATGAAGAATGGATAGGGGTTTTTCAAGAGGCAGCTCTATCTGCTACAACATCAGAATTGAGAAAATTATTTGTTCATATTCTCATCTTTTGCAATGTCTCGGATCCTATGAATCTTTGGCAGAGATTGTGGAAAGATATGTCTGATGACATTCCTCGCGGGCTCTCAAAAAGTCTTCACATTCCAGAAATAGAAAGGAACGAAAAAAATGAAAGCAACCGTCCTTTTTGACCTTGAAGCAATGCTGAATTCATATTCTAAATCGCTATAAGACTTTGGATTACCACCACCTCCTGGAGATATGATACCTATATTACAAAATAGATTCCTAATAGAAGAAACAAATTACAATCCGGAACTTTTACTTAAAGAAAGGAACTTGCTGATACCAAGACTTAATGAAGACTAAAAGCTAATATTTGACAAAATAACCAATGCAGTAAAAGCTGATGTGCAAAAGCTTATATTTGTATACGGACACGGTGGAACAGGCAAGACATTCCTTTGGAAAGCCATTACAAGCGCTCTACGATTGGAAGAAAAAATTGTACTAGCCGTTGCATCCTCGGGCTTTGCATCATTGTTGTTGCCCTCAGGTAGAACTGCTCATTCCCGATTCCAAATTCCATTAAACCTGCAAGATGAATGTACATGTAACATTAAAACAAATAGTCATCTTGCTGATTTGCTTAGGCACACCAATCTTATAATTTGGGACGAGGCCCCAATGAACGATCATCGCTGCTTTGAAGCCTTAGACCGCTGTCTCAGAGATATTTTAGACAACCCAGATATTTTGTTTGGAGGTCGAAGCATTATGCTAGGGGGCAATTTCAGACAAACCCTACATGTGAAAAAAAGCCTCTAAACCAGAAATCATTGACGCATCAATTACAAGATCATACCTATGGGAAGGATTTAAAACATACACACTAAAGGAAGATATGAGGCTTCAGCAGCCGGGAATGACAGAGGACAAAAAAGCACATATCGAAGGCTTCTCAACATGGCTTTTAAATATTGGCAACGGTACTATAGGCACGCTTGACTCAACAGATACTCAGGATACATTCAGAATAGATATTCCCAAAGAGCTATGTATTTTAGATTCTGATATGGCGATTGCGGAACTCATAAACTTTATTTACGACGACAGCACTTTCCAAACACCAACCGTAAGTGATTTGCAAAAGAAAGTCATACGAACTACATGTATACCTAAGTTCAGACGAAGCGATTCCTCGTGGTAACGATGAGGTGAGACATAACTCTTATACCCGACCGAATACTTAAACTGACTGATTTTAGCAGGCTTACCTTCGCATAGGCTAGAGCTAAAAGTAGGCGCCCTAATTATTCTCCTACGAAATCTCAACATAACCGGTGGCCTCTGCAATGGAACTCGCATGATTGTTACACAACTACTCAGCAAAGTCATTGAAGCCCGCATTATTATTGGAACGCGCACGTCAGAAAAAGTTTTCCTTCCACGCATTCTATTGACTAATCGAGACTTGAAATTACCATTTATATTTAAAAGGAAACAATTTCCTGTAAAACTCTGCTATGCCATGACTATCAACAAAAGTCAGGGCCAATCCTTAGAGCGAATAGGCGTTTTCCTTCCTGAACCTGTCTTTGCCCACGGGAAATTATATGTAGCTTTATCAAGGGAGACTTCTCCAGAAGGCCTTAAAATACTTATTAAGCACCAAACAAATGAAACAGGGAACATGACAAAAAACATAGTATACAGGGATTTCCTAGCTGCAGTAGCAATAACACAGGTTCTATTACATTTCACGCTGCAATACACATATGTATACATACATTACTATATTCATTTGTTGAATTTCCATTTATTTATGACAGCACAACATTTTATGTAGTTGTAATCAAATAACACCTTTGCCATATTTATTTATTTCTTTTGTTTAGCTAAAATCATCTGACGTCTACATTTCAGCCTAATGACAGAAGCCAGTAAGTCAATTTCAAATCCAGTAAACAAAGGAAAGCTAGCATTGGTTTAGGCAAATCCAATTACCTTAGCGGAATTAAACCCAACAAATATTAACAAAACAATTAAAGTGCGGGTTTATCGAAAATGGATAGCCAAATACGATCAAAACACAAGAAGCATCCAATTTCTGCACCATACTACTAGACAGAGAGGTATAGTTTATGACTATATTTAATATATAATTTCATATACTATACAAAACATTCATAAACATGTGACTTTTTGTTTCAAATAATTACAGGGGAATGCCATACATGCTAATATGAATCTCAAAGATACAGATTACTTTGACCAACAGCTACAACTTAACAATGCATACAGGATTTCCCGCTTTATGTGCACAAAAACAAAATTATAGGACCAAACGCTTCCTAACAATACGCCTCTACTTTTCGGGAAATACACAAGCATTATCCCAATTTTAAATGAGAATTTTCCTGAACATTGCTTCAACTTTATAGCATACAATGAAGTTGACGAACATGCTGATGTTAGCGGGGCATGTGGCACCCCGTAAATTTCAGGTTAATATTTTAACCTATTTTGATCACTATTTTGAATTTTATCCGCTACGTTTGAATCTGGCAATTTTCCAAGAAGTTGTCCAGCGTAAAACTGAAAATCATTATTTTATCATTTTAAAGTGTTACGTAGTTTACGTGCACTCCGGGTATTGATTTTTAAGTTTTAGCGTATAATATACATTTTTCGTGTTTTTGATCAAACAGAACCCCGAAAACCTGTAATCTTTTCGTGTAAACTCTAGTTATCGTATATCTCGTGTTTAGGAGTCAAAAATTTCATGGTCACCCCTCCCCCTCTACTCCAAATACATGCATACACCCACACTTAATTAATTCCAAGAGCATCTTTCATCCTTATTTTGAATTTAAACTACATCACATGCAAGATGGTGACATTTTTGTAATCTTATCCCATGCATGCACTTGTGACTTCTTACACTCTTTGTCTTCATTCACCCATGGAGGACCACAACTTTACTAAGCATTTTATTTAATTATTTTGGCTAGGAAGCAAGACTTGAAACCCCCTTGTCTTAGTCGTTCGAACCATAGGGACACCAAGGGGAGTCCAAGACAACTTTTACAAGCCATGGTTCACATAATATCTCCAAACCCTAAACCCTTGTCCCTATAAATACCATGTTATAACACATTCTAGGTCATTTCTCATTTCCAAGCCTCACCCAAAATCTCTCATCTCTCTTTCTCTCTTCCTTGCTCACGACACAAAACAAACACCCTCTTAGGGTTCATTTTTCTTGATTTTCTTTAAGATCCAAGTATTCTAGGTTGATTCTTGTTCATATCTAAGGTGGTTTCAAGTGTTGGTTCTTTGATTCCAAGAGTTTGTTCAAAATCTATAGTTAGGGTTTTGATTTATTCAAGTGGGTTTTGCAAGATTTACTTTGGGGTTTTAAGATCTAAGGTGTTCATAGTTAGATCTTGTGTTTTCATCTTGACATCTCTTCTTATTGTAAGTATGTTCTTGATCTTTCTTTTATCTCTCTTTTCTTGATCAAGTTTTATATATATATCCTTAGTGTTTGTGTTATTTTCAAAAGAAACTAGTGGGTTTATAAACTAATAAAGTTTTCATATGTCTTGATATTATTGCGTTGATAATGGAAAGGATGAGTGAACTTGTGAGTTGCAACAAAGAGGATGATGGAACTAGAATAGATTTAAGTGTGGTTTTGTTGATTGGTTTAGTAGTAAACGGGATTAGGTTAGTATAGGCACTATTGTGAAGTTTGGATGGATTTATGGTAGCGTTTGCGAAACATGTGGTTGCTGATCCGAAATTGTTTTGAGGTTTTGGTCGACCTAAAAATGTTTTCAATAGTCAAGAAGGTAGTTTTTGGAAAGCTTGTTTCGAGTAGATAGGTTTTCATATATCGAACACTAAAAGCGGTTTTAAAACGGCCAAGTTATGGCGAAATTCATTTTGGAACACTTTTTGGAAAAATACTTATTTAAGGTGCTGATTGGAAATTAAAAAGAGGTTTTCGGACATATTTGAGCTTTTAAAACATTGGCGAAACATATATAGACACTAGTATATTAAGTGAAAACTTTAGAAACGTCACCAATATATTGTCGGGATTTCTAAAACGGGAAACTTCTAAAAATAGTAAGTTTTGATATTTATTAAGCGAGATAGACATGGAAAATAGGCGTTTAGGTTTAAGTAGTGCGTTTAGGATCATGGACTTAACAAAATATAGGAGATGACATTGACGTCTTAAAACTTAGAACTTTCCTAAAATAGTAATTTTCCAAAAATAGAAACTTTTCGTAAAACATGGCGTAACGTAACTATAAAACTTACACTTTCATAATAACACATATGTGACAACCCGAGAATTTCCGTTTAATAAATTAGCCGTTTCCGTTTAGAAATTTGAATTTTTAAATGTTTCGTTTAGCTTTACCGTTTAACCGGAAAGTTGTTTCGTTATTATCTGAGAACCGTCGCCGGGAGCGAACCGGGACACCAAATGTTGTAGTATTTTGGCAATAGCCGCGTTTTTATATTTTTAAGCAATATTTAAAATTTTGTAATTTTCCGTGTTACCGTTACTCGTTTCGTTATTTACGTGATCCATGGAATTTAACTATACTTTGTTGTGCATGCATGCTTGGAAATTAATTCATCCACTAGCACTAGTTCCCTAGAATGTGGGAAATCATTTTTTTGGTCCCCCTTGGCTTGTCATAACCGGATACCAACAACACCATCACCATGGGATACCATTTTTCTAATTTTGAAATCCTAGACAAGTTAGCATAAAAAATGGAAAGGACATGTACACACAAGTATCCTATTGGGAGATCAAATTGGTCCCCTTTGCCTTGTCCCCTCCTAGCCACGGCACACACTAGGTGTGTGTGTGTGTGTGACTTTTGTTGTATATATATATATATATATACTTTTAATCTCATTTCTCATTTCATTCACACACATACACTTTACATTTGCTCTTTCTTTCTCTCTTGCTCATCCAAAACCCACGGACCATATACCAATATATACAAATCCATACATTTTTCATCTTTGATCATTTATATTTGAAGATATATTGTTTGACTTTATTGTTATTCCATCTGGGTATTTTATAAAACAACGTTTGGGTTGTTCTTAGTTTCTATTCACCTTTCGTCGTGTTTCTTTGTAAGTCATCTTTACTTTTTCATAAATAAGTTGTACTTTTGCATTCGTATGATCATTCCGAACAAGGTGTACAAAGCGGATCGTTGTGAAAATCATTATCTAGTTTTCTATAAAACTACAAGTCTCAAAGTTTAATATTTTTGTTTATAAATGGAAGAACATAAAAAGTAGTTGTACTTTTGTGCATAAAAGTTCGTTGTGACTATGTTGATATATATATTGCTATTATTACGGCTATATCGATTATTTAAAGATTTATCGTATGTTGAGTTAAATATCGTTGGCGAAGAGATTAAGTTAGATGTTGGATTTGTTGTAAGCGTAAGTTGAATGTCGAAAAGGTTTAGGTTTAGAACGGATTTGTTGCGATATTTGAGGTGTTGTCGAAAATAGATCGGATATTCTTTCGAGTCAATAAAAGATGTACTTTTGAAAAACGGATATTTTCACGAGTCGAGGTTGATAAAAATGGAAAGTCGATATTTTTAGAAAGGTCATGCCGAAATTTCGTAAACTTTATAAAAGCGTCGAAAATATACTTTTATTATCAAACTTATGATAAAATGTAGAAAAACGTAAGTGTCGAGTTTAGGTCAACATTTTTAGTTATTGAGTCAACGTTGATGTGTCGGGACACTAAAAGACGAAATGGAACGAAATAACCCGTAAAGAGACAAAATACACTAGAGAACGCAATACACTAAAGATGAAATACAAACTAAAAGACAAAATACCCAAAAGATGAAATACACTAAATGAAAGCAAATACCACTAAAGAAAATTACACTAAAAGAAGAAATACACTAAAAGACGAAATACACTATAAGATAAAATACACTAAAACACGAAATACACTAAAAGACAAAATGTACTAAAAGACAAAATACACTCAAAGACAAAATATTTTCTAAGATGTTTTGAAGTGTCAAGACTTGTCAAAACTTATAATTTTTGAACGTATGTTTTAAAAAGGGATACGCCGTGTCTACTCATGCTCGGATGATCAGTTCTTGCGTTAAGCGTTATTCGTTGTACATCATTCTTAAACGATGACTATATGATAGGTTGTCGCTAGAACCGTGAGATTCACTTTCACTTGATTGATTCCTTTTGATCCACTACCCGTATAAGGTGAGTTTATAGCCCCAATCTTTTACTCGTTTTGAATAAATGTTTTATAACTTAGGGTAAGAAACATTGCTTGCTTTTAAAACTGGACACAAGCACTTTGCGTGAGATTTTCCCTGTTTACGTGTTGCCTAAGTAGCGTTTAGAAGACCTCTACTGACTGCCCCACATGTCATGAACGTCAAACACTTGACGGGAGGACCGTCGAGGGAGCCAATGTTATAAATAGATCTATTGGGACTAATTATCCCTATTCGGGTGAGTAGCGCTCAACTACCCACGGGGCTCCCGATAAACGGATATATACCAAGTCGAAACTTTAAGAAGGGTATTCTTGGTCATTACCTCGGGGCTTGTTTCAACCTAGCAATATACTAAGCTATAAATGTAATAAGCTCGATGCATAGCTTAGCGCAACGATAAATACTTTTTATTGTGAAGTTTGTATCTGTTATAACTGTCGCATCATGTTGATATCATGTGTCCACTATAATAATGTTTGAACTAAACAAATGAATTCACTCAATTTATGTTTGACGTTTAACATGTTTTTCTTAAGGTGCTTAGCATGGATGCTGTTGATTTCTTATGTGAAGTCTAATTTCCTGTAACCGGTTTTTTTACTATAGATTTATCTATGTCCCTTAATACCGTTTTGAAGCTTATTAAGCTTCCGCATTTTAACTAGAATCTTTTAAATTTGATCGATGTAAACTTATATTATTAATTTTAAACTTTTGCAATGGTGTTTATTTTTGAAACGTACCCTTAGAGGTCGTTCTTTGTGCTTTGTACTTGAGATGCTCAATTAAGTCACGCCTCCGGACACGTGTTCTGTCCAGGCCCCGTCTAGGGGTGTGACACAGATGAATAGAATATATTCTCATAATGATTATGAAATATAAAAGAAATATTTCTTTCCTATAAATAGCAACTCTCAGAACGGAGGAAAGGGCACCCAACATTCTCCTCTTTCTCTCTGAATGATTCTCAATACCCTATGATAAGAATGAGATATTCCTAAAAGGAATATTATTTCGTTCTAAGTACTTTCTTTTTCCCATCATGGAATCCTCGGCTCCGACCCAGGATATATAGTGTAAAACCATATAAAGAATATGAGTTACCAGTAGGGGAATTGCCACCCGAGATGTATTCATTTGATGCCCTCGCACGGCTAGCCATGTTTTTATCTTCGTACGTTACCCGTTTAAGTTAGTGATACTAATTTGTAGGTATAGTTAGACGACGAGTGCTAGATTGTCCTACATGTGATATAGTACTGACTCAACTATTTAGGTCATGTGATTTGTACCCGCATATCTACGTAAATGATGCTACCAAAATCCGCATGGTCATCAAAGTGATGAGCTGGCCGTTTGACTTGTGTTGACCTTGACTTTCAAACCTTCGGTAGCAGTGCTGAAATCATAAAGAAAGACCCGTAATAAGAGGTCTCTCAGCTAAGCCTGGGGAACCCCTCCGACGATCAAGCAATATTGATCATATAACGATGTATGCTAAAAGTAATTAGATAAACTTAATGGAGAAGTTGCATAATTACTCTTGATTAAGTAGTGTTTAGCTATAGTAAAGGGATATAAGAAGGGTGTCCGTGACGATTCCCCATTTGGTAACATCGTAATATATATGTGGTTTTACGCCACATTTCTTAATTGGAACCGAGTACATTCAGGAAGTAAGATCGAGAGGATAACTCGAGGTATTCCTCATTTATATTCTATCATTAGAATAATATTACTAGTACTAGAGAAAAATGCAAGAAGTGAGTGAAAAAGCTATAGATAGAAGTGCTTAAGCAGATTGTCCTCCCCTTACAATTGATATATAATGGCTATTTATAGAAGCCAATATTAAAGCTTAAAAAGGGTATGCTTTCAAGTGGGAATGCAAGTTGATACACTTGCTATGTATTATATTGGCAGGATAAATCGATCAAGATTCTACAAAAGATTTATTATCTACAAAGATTATAGAACTCTTAATGTATCATGCCAATTTTATCACACGGTTGGTTAACTAGCTAAAGTGTGTATGAGATAATGTGAAGAAACTCCATTCCAACTATCTGTTCAATGTATTTCCACTCAAACCATATCAACTATAAGGGCCATTGAGATGCTTATATTTCTTACTCCTGTGTTGCCAAAGTAAACAGGGGTAACCTTGTTAAGCCCCGAGTGTATGTAGGCGACTTGTAGAGGTAGCATCTGGTATATCTGTAACTCGTACTATTACATGCTTGAATAGAAATCATTTGTTTGCTGGTAGGAGTTTTGCAATTACTATTATTTGATCATCATGAAACTGTAGTCACAAAAGTAATGTCGTGTTATGTTTTCTACTAAACAAGTTTTGCGAGGAATAAAGCGTGCCCTGTAGTACTGCATGTGTAGTAAGTTTAGCTAATCAAACCAATAGCGGCAAGAGGGTCGTAGGCACGAGACCACACTACTGTGGGTATGCTTTCTAGGTAACCAATCTGACAAAACTAATACCCCTTAATAGAATTAAGCACAACTACAGTTGTACTACCACGGTAGGTGTTGTCAAACCTGAGAAAGACGTAAATGATGTAATAGTTAGTAGTTAGCCTTCGTATCTTGAGAGCTAAAATTCGTAACCTTTTCATCATAAGTTACCATGACGACAAAAATTAATAAGAGACAACGTTACAGGCAGTGTATCATGCTTGGTGTAAGAAAGATGAGATGGGCTGTATACCTAAACACAATCATTTCTTTTTAGACTTTTGTTTCTCATTAAGATTCATAAGACCAACAATTATAATAGGCCTAACCTTTCACTCACCCGAAAGACCGCATACAAAAGTTAAGCGTATATAATTTGTATGGTCTTAATAATCTTGGCATCCAAGTATGTACATACTCTACTAGAACCAAAATTTAGTTCTCCTAGACCGATTATAGTTAGTTTCCGGCCATATTATATGGCGAGTTCATACATAAACGTGCTACTAAGAATGTTTTTTCAACCTAAGCCTAGGCTTAACAATGTTTCAAATTTTTTGGTACTTGGACATGAATTTTATCCAATTATGTTTGTAATTTAGATATGGCTTATTTATGGCTTTATATGGTCGGACAACGCTTGATTTGACATTGTCATTGTTGATATTTAAGCTTTGTGCATAATTTTTGTTGCCTTTTAATGGCTTTGACGGTAGGATGTTTCTATTTTCGTTTTGGAAATCCCACCATTATTATGTGTTAAGAATTGTTGTGTAACAATTTTAATGCTTGTTAAATAGGTTTTATGATGAGTCTTTTTTGACATTTTCACCTTAATATGTATTAAAATTTTCATGGTCGCAATATATCGCCATTTAATGGCTTTATTGAGTGGAGAATTGTCCTTTATTATGGCATTGTCATCATTTATTTACTATGGAATGATGTTCTCTCATTCTATATTGACGCATATCGTAGCAAGCTTATGCGTAAGTGGTTGTAACATCTTATCCCATTAAAAGGAATATAGATATAATTTAAGCTCTGTTTATGTACGTACATGAGCTATTTATAGCTTCCCTTTCATCCCTTTACTGGCGGATTAGTGTCAGTGAGCGTTTCGTAGCCGCCTTGCGGCAGATGAGGTATTATTGTCTTTTGTAGTAGACTAGCTGCTCTGTTGCATTTAATTTTCACACTTCATTTAATTGGTAGCGGTTAAACCACAAACGAGGGATGAGCTTTTGCGCCTTTAGAATTGGCATGCTATTTTGCATGATACTATTCTTTGCGTATTCATGCTTCTTTGAGCAATTTTTTTATATAGAAGTGAAGCTCGTTGATGTTGTAGTGTAATCCCTAATGTTTTTCAAATGATGTTGTGCTTTAAGCAAATTCTCACATGGATCAAGTTGGGGTATTGATCATTTTCATCAAATAAGAGCGATCGTGTTGGCTTCCGTTATGACTATTTGGATATACAGCAATGATCTTCTAGGTTTGGGATATTTTTACCGTGATTATCCTGCTTCAAGTCATGTATGATGATGTTAGTATCATAATATCTAGTGATGCATTAAACCTTACCAAATATGTTTGTTTCCCTCTTTTTCAACTATGCCATGAATGACTCTGATAGTATTATACAGGAAATTCAATACTTGTATCACTAGCGCTCCTTGTGTTTAGATCAATTCAGATAATATTCATTCACCAAACTCCTCAACTAAGAAGGTTTTGGTCGAGACAGATACGAGGAGCCATTTATTAAAATCCCAAACTAACTCTGTAAGGTGAAAACGAGAAGACGTGATGGACCAAATTATCCAGTACTCACCTACATGAAGTCTACCAATTACAAACAAAGCATGGAAGATAAGGATTAAAGCACCACAATATACAATCAAAGAAGGCATTCTCTACGAAAGGATACCTACTTCATGGGTTACGATGTGCGATTCTGAGAGGCAGACTAATTGTACTAAAAGAGGTTCATTTTTAGATCATTTATAGCTCAGCAAGAGCATGTAGTTCGCTGCAAAAGCAGTAAGAACTCGGATCAAGGCCTAAATATGTACAACGATGCCATCAAAACTCGTAGATAAAATGTCGAAAAGAGTCAACAACACACTGCCGACAATTCAACAACCAGAATGCAGATTTACAAGCATTTCTAAGCCCATGGCCTTTCCTATAAAGGGGGATAGACACTACGAACACAATGAGTTATGCTACGTAGGAATCTGTTGCATAATTCCATGCAAATTGCAACGGATTTGCAACAGATGTTGTACCGTAGCGTTAATCTCCTGGAAATTTAAATGCAACTGGATTCTAACGGGGTCCAAAAGAAGGCAACGTGTTTTCCCAACAAAGAAAAAATTCCGTTTCGAAATTAGCAGACAACGATTTACAACGGATCGTATTCCAATACGATTTTGTTACGGTAGACATTGCAAGAAAATTGCAATGGATAATATCGGGTACGAGAAACGGGAGTTTTCAGCAGAATGTAACCGAAATGACTTCGTTGCAATTCCGTTACAAAAAACAGCACTTTTAGAAGAAAAAAAATAGCATTTAGCTATTTTTTCGTAATATACAAATATCTAAAACTAAATAATTCCAAACACATAATTGAAACTCAAGTTAATAATTTAGACGAACATCCAAATGCCATATTACATAGTGAGTCAAATCATACCAAACATGCCGCTTCTACACCAAAAGTATACACGAAGTGTAAGAAACTAAATCCTACCGAATGCACCACTTCTTAACAAAATGTGTATAATCTACCAAGTTTTACCAAATCCGTCGTACTACTTCAAAACAAAATGTGTATGAAACACGAAGTGTACCTTAATCAACAATTGTTTATGCGGAATGAGGAGTAGGAGGTTGTTCCTTTAATTGTTCCAACGCCTCGGCGAGCTTGTCATCTATTATGTTGTGCTTACTATTAAAATTGTCGAAGGTCTTTAACCAAAACTAGGACTAGGCATGGAAAAGCTCGATCAACGTCCTTATCTCCTGAGATTATAATGTATAGGCACCATAAATATAATCGAGTACATCTTGCATCTTCATATGAACCAATGTTTAACCGATAGATTCAACAACCATAAGTCATCATTATGAGTCAAATATGACATAAGCCTGGAAAGTGAAGTATGAGAACTTATGATCGGTTCGTTCGCTGGAGCGAATGAAACCCGTTTGAAAGAAGTAAATTATAAGAAGAAATGATTGTGTTTAAGATCCACATAATCAAATTTTGAGAAATATTAAAATGAAGTAACAAAGAAAACGATACTAAAATGAATTTAGATGAAAATCAAATGGAGAGAGAATGTGTTCACCTAGTCATCCATTTAATACCTAACTAACTAACTTGATTTGCAAGTGTAATGTGTTAATGCATAAAGGTTTGATCAGATGGAAAAACTCTCTCATTTGGAGGGAGAAGTGATGGTTCGATTCTCACTACCTGCAAGAAGGTCGGAGGTCCTCTAGAAGTAGCATCTCTAGATTCGAGTAGGGGTTACACTATCTACATCCCACCTCATCCATACCTCGTGGAAGACATGATTGGGTACCTATCATTTGATTTGATTTCATTTCATTTGCAAGTGCAACGTTTAACGAGCTCGTGACTCAGTAAGGTCGGATGTAGTTACATTCTAGTAATGCCAATAATCCACACATATTCATATAAATATTTATCTCAAATTATCCGTAGATAATAAACTATACAATTAAATGTCCAACTAATCTTATATGACTTGCCGTGTACACTTATTTAACCTAATACACTAAACTACTTAGTAAATGTTTAGTTTACTTTAATTAACTTTTAAACCATATAGTCTACCATTTTAAACCATATAGTCTACCATCTGTTAAATAACATTGACACCTCCAATATTCTTTTTGATTTATAGTCTATTATGTTTTAAAAGATGCCTTCTTTGATAATTCCAAATCTTCCTACGTGCCTTATCCCTACCGAGGAAACAATGTTAGATTCCACAATCAATTGGTTATACTAGCTCCAACGTGTATTGGTATGTTCAATATTGTTTATTAAATACGTTTAGTACAACATGTACAATTCCAACAGTTATCGTAAACAAAATGTGATTCATATTTAACAATTTTTTCCACTAGCAGAATGTAAACATACGAGGGGGGCTTGCCTACGCTTCGCTGTAGGATGTTTGTCAACAAAGCGTTTATTTTATGGTTTTTAAGTATTTTGGCGGGTAAAGAATTTATGTTTCACCTGTGCCTTGTGAACTAGAATAGCAAACATCCATAGTTCAAGTGGCCTTTAAGAAAAATAAAGAAAAGGGCACCAAAGTTAAGATCCAATGCACCAATTGAATAAGCACAAAAAAAAAATCAAAGAATCAAACACATCTACAACAACAAATTCACTTCTAGTACCATTAACAATTTTAGATAATCCACATTGATAAGAGTAAATATTATAAATTAAACCATACAATTAGAGAGATATCATATCAACAAAGTTACTTTATTACTGTCAGCACACACACATCACAAAACAATGATGTGTCATTTACCTACCAATTGCTAGGGTTTGTAAACCCTAAAACACAATAACACCATTCCAGGAATATCAGCAATCCACAACCATAATCATAACGAAAGCCGCAAAACCCCCAAGATTCATGTGGAAAGAATCTGAATTTAGGAGTATGTGATCCGGGAATGCAAGTGTGGTATGAACACTACCCGTTATGTGGTGTAATCTCATTTACTCAAAGCGTGTTATATACCTATGTCAAAAGAGAATATATATCGATTTTAAAAAATGCATATGGAGTGGGGTCGGATCCGGGTTTATTAATTTTAATATGCATATGGAGCGGTCGGTCCGGGTTAAAATTTAAAATGCTACAAATGTCCTAATGTTCTATATAGTTTAATTCCCTGTTGTTTTCTAGAACATGGAATATTTGAAATCATGTGTTATACTTCCATGCATGATGATATTCGATACAAGAATCACACTATCTCATGTATTCAAAACACAAGTCAACTTGTCATCTTCCTTATTTATCCGGTTAGACAATTAAGAACAATAAACACAATTTCAACAAATAGAGACTAAATATAACTAATACAATTCACATTACGTCAAGCAACATAATACAACCTATTTTCAACCGATGTCGACTCAATAGAACCTATACACTAGCTATAATATAGCTTTTTAGAACATATAACTTAACAACCAATGAATTCATAACAGAAACTCATTGCAACACATAAAAAAATAGTACAACTCACTCCAACATAACAGAATACTATATGGATTGACACTGAATAGTTAGAAATGATTAAACTTTAAAAATTCGTTGCAAATCCATAGCAAATTATTTAGAAAATTTCAGTTGAATTATAAAACGAAAATAATAATAGTATATGTCACATAATTGTAGCTATTATTTAAAAATTTACAAAGAAAATATCAACAAAATAAAACAAGTAAAGAAAACAAATTTTATTGGTTACCGTTGCAAATCCGTAACAATCATTTTAAAATTGCAAGTAGATTGGAATAAATAATTAAAAAAATAGAAATTAAACTAAGATCATGTTTCTTTACAAAACTATAAAAATTATACAAAAAATTGCAACGATTTTGCAACGAAAACAAATAATATATTCTTTTATATTTATTTAGAATATTTTGTTTTAAATTCTTAACGATTTTGCAATGGATTTGCAACGGATTATTAAAAATTAATTAAAGTTAAATTATAATTAAATTATTATATTTAATCCGTTCTCAAATTTGAAATTTCGTAACGATTTTGCAATGGAAGTCAATAATAATTTTTTATATATAATTTTTTTAATACTCCGTTTTGCAAATCCCAATACAAATTCGAAATAAACATAATAGATTTGCAACGGGATATTTAAAATTAAGTATAAAAGAAATTAATTTAATTTTTGCAACGGATTTGCGTCGGGTTTTGGTGTTCTTGCTAATCCGTTACAAATCTGTTACAAACCCGTTGCATATTTGCTACGGAAAATTTCCGTTATAATTTTTCATAGCATTTGCCCTGTTGTGTAGTAGTGAGACATCGTAGGGCCCTTTCCCAAAGCCCCTGGTAAGGTCAAATTCCTTGTTGTCGCCGTATATTATTTTACCAAATGGGTGGAAGCCGAACCACTAGCAACCATAACCGGCTAAAGAATAATTCGCTTTGTGTGGCGCAACATCGTCTGTCGTTTTGGTATACCAGGAATCATCATCAGCGATAATGGGAAACAGCTTTCGCACAATAATCCATTCAAAGAATAAATTCGACAGAGCTCAAAATTAAAAAACCAGCTTTACATCGGTCGCACACCCACAATCAATAACAAACAAAAGTACAAATTCGACACTGGTGCAATGTTAGAAAACAAAGACAAGGAAAAGCAAAAGGAAATTGGAATCAACGATAACCAAATGTACTTTTGGTCATACCGCATAACAGCTCGTACAGGGAATGGATGCACACCTTTCAGCATAGTCTATGGGTCTGAAGCAGTCTTACCAACAAAAATTGGTTTGCCCACATACCGTATCAAGACATTTGATCCATTAGCTAATGACGTCAACATTTGCCTGAACCTTGAAATTGTTAAAAAAGGACAAAATGTGCTCCACGTCGCCTGCAAATACAAGACGTCCGACGTGAAAAGGTACAACAATCGAAGAGTTTAAACACAAAGTCATTAAAAATATGGTGATTTCGTCCTTTAAAAACTGAAGCAACAAGCCGCCAAGAATGCCAGCGAAAGTTGGATCCCAAATGGGAAGGACCCTACCAAATCACTAACGTAAAGCAAAAAGGAACATATACATTTAGCTTACATGAAAGGACATCCCATCCCTCAAACATGGCACATTCGCAACCTCCAAAAATTTCAATTCTAGAAAACGAATAAGAGCAAACATCCTAGAAAAAAGAGATATATCCTTTATAAAAAAGACTACTAATGTCTTTTATGATGTAATATAAATAAATTTATCACATGACGATTCATAATAAAGTTCACTTTTGTTTGCAAAATAATTTGCAAAGAAAAAAAACATTTTGACATTAGAGGAATGATGCTTGAAATCGTTCGAACGATGTATAAATGCTACTCAGACAGAATGATAGCACCAAAAACGAGCTCGAAAAAGCAATGCGAAAAGCTAAAAATTACGAGCCTGAACCCAAAACACGAAAGCACTAACCTTATGTGCTCATCTGTGGTGTGATTAAGCTATGGCTGACTATCGTCTTGAATCATGTCATATATTCAAGTAAGTACAAATCCTCTTATCAAAAGTGACCAAAGTTTATCTAAAGTCATTCAAACAATGGATGGATTATTGTCAATTATCTTTAAATCATATTCGTACATGTTAAGAACAATAATTTCATAAATACCTCTCTACAACAATATGACGGAAACTCTATATTCTCAAAAAAATTATGGTTATGAATAAATATGGAATAAGATGACCATTCTATATAATATTGATAGTTATATAATTAAATTGTATCTTTTGTGAAATACTCCATCTTGTAACTATAATAACATAGATTATTTGTGAGATGAACTAATACAATTCTAATTCTCCATTCTCCACTATCTTCGGTACTATATTTTAATATCTTAACTTATTGTTTCACAACACGTTATCAGCATGCCCTTAAAGTGATTTTTGATTTCAAACGATCTTGTGGCTTGAAAGTGACATCGTTGAGCTAAGTTTTTCTGCCCACATTGATTATTATTTTAATTCCATAGATCTCTATGCTTTTTCTCTTTTATATGTTGGTCCTATTTGCTTATATTTGTTACTGTACTAATTTATTGTAGCAAGAGACATTACATTCATGTCATTAAATTAAAGCTAACTATTCGGTGACGAATAGAATAAATTAACGCAATATGAGATCAATTATTCTCACAACATGCTTATGTTTGTTCTGCGCAATTTTAATTTATTTATCAATTTGCTATGTTGAGAGGTTTATGAAAATCTTATTAGTCGTAGGGTATTATGACTGAAACCTAAGAGAACACTGACATGCCTTCTTTTATGTTTATCTTATCAGCTTGTATGTGTGCGCTAGTTTTTTCTTTTAATGTGACACTTGAGCATGTATAAATTTTAGAAGATATATAGATATAGAGTATGCTTGTTATTATTGTATTTGTAACCAATGTTGTATTTGTAGCATATATGGTAATTGGTTCTATTCGGAAAGCAAGTAATCTAATTAATCTTAGAATTTATATTCGAGAGATATATAAAATTTGGGGGAAACACATTAAACATTAAGTACATCTAAACTAACTAGACATCCAAAATATTATTGGTTCTATTTGATCATAATTAATTAATAAGAATTTGAGGTTTTAACATCCTAGTTATAAAACTGGTATTGCCATGGGTTTTAGTTAACGTCTCCTAACAACGAGTTTCCTTGATATTCAACAACTTTAACTTAAATAAACTTGTTTTTTTTTAAAATCAATCAGATATGCAATGTGAGAGTATCTAATTACTGGATGTGTTTCCTGACAATGCATCTACCTCGTAAGAATTTTTTTTTTAAACGGCAAATGGAAATTTTATTAAAAAAGGCTATAGAAGAAACTAGCAACGATAAACAACGCAAAACGATCCCGCAAACAAAGAACTAAAAGTAACAGAAAATTACTAACGAAACGAACTCGCAAAACAATCCAAAGCTATTAGAATAGGAGAAATATCCCCACCATGGCGCCAACTGAATTAACTTCCCAGGAACGAAACCGAACACTCCCGGCATCATACCAAAAAGCGATCTAACCGCTATCCTTTGTTTGTCCTCGATAAAGCCATTATGAAGAAGAATATGCTTCTTTAAACGTTGTCATAAATAACTCCAAATCTAAGATCCGCAAGGAAAATAATATTTCCAACTAACGTAGTTGCGCGAGAGAGAACACCCGGTGTATATTTCCATTGGGGTCTCTAAAGCTCGCCTTGCGTTATCAAAATCTATCTCCGTCACAAAGTTAGAGGACTCAAAATAATCAATCCACGAAGAACCAGACTCAAGCAATATTTTAAATCATTACCCGGGGGGGGGGTGTTGATGAGGCCAGATGATGGAAGTCTTTTCAGGAGCAATAACTGCGTAACATCCCTCATTATCATCATGGGTAACATTAACCACAATCACCCTGAAATAACTCCAATAATTCTCACCATAAAAAACATCATCTTCCAAATTCTTTTCCATGAATCCTAAATACACCGCATCATTATACAAGACCGAATCATCACGAATCTTCGCCTTCTTCAAAGGAGTCACACATCACTTTCCTACCCCACGAACATCCTCCCTCTCTCGCAAAACCCGACCTAAAGCGACCACGAATCATTGTTAACATTTCTTATGAATCGACTCACAACTATCGACATCCAATGCTCCTCATTTTCCAAACTTTCAATCCAAACAGGACCCTCGCATCCTTCCTTTCCAAGATTAGACGAATTGACACATCCATCGATTCAAATATTGGGCGCACAAAATGCATACTTCAGTAGCGATAATATGTTAAGTCCGATTACATATAAAACTATATATGAACTCTATCACAGGCATAACACACGATGTAGAAGATCTCAGTATAGGACACAAAACTTCCCATGAGACATTGGTCCATCACTTACCATGTCCCGTAAACACGCTGCTTACCCCACCGACCACCCAAACTTCTATAATAAACCTCTGGAGCCCATGATCCAATGCAAGAAAAACCCACCAGGCTATCCAAACACATCTTTCCATCTGGAATAAAAATCGTGAAAACATCTTTGAACTCCAAAAAATATCTCTTTTAACGCTTGAATCTTGACTCTTCCACTTTGATCCATATAGTCGAAATCCAACCAAACCCATACGTCCCCCAACATATCTAAGACCAACATCATCGAATCCCTCAGAAGACATATGTTTTAGAAGCTCTGAAATGACACTTAAATCTTTAACTTTAGCAAGAATACTACGCTCCTTACCATCCAAATCAATACAATCGTCTACCGAGATAGACATCACCGCTTCATTACCCACCGCTACCCTTATAGACCATTTTACAATCCGACAACCCTCCCTACAGGATTTTTGCTCCCCCATTAAACTTGTACCTAAATTGCCCGAAATGTCCCCACTGATTTGTTGCCCAGGACCGCGTTAGCATACGATTAAAAAGACGGGAAAAAACATTTTCGTTGATACTAACGATTGAGAGATCGAACCTACACTGGTTTTTGTCTCCGCCTGAAACGTTCCACAGGTCTATTATAAGTTCGACCATACTTCGCCACACTTCGGCAAATAAATGAAAACCACCCATCCATGCCGTTCTTAGATTGAAACTACTGATTGATATCATTAATTTTTTTAATCGTTAAAAACGTACAAAACCAAATCGAGGTGACCCGATTTGGATCTCTTGCAGCTATGTAAAACATCGATCACCACACCCATTTGTTTACAAATATCACAAAGATTCTTGGACCGACGCATACCCATGGGATATTAGAATAAAGATTGATGACAATGACTTAGGTCCTCACAAAAAGTTAGGATGAGATATGTTAGGATACCTTTGTTACGTGCTCTTGACGACGATTATTATCGAGATGACGTTCCTTTTGCTTCTCCTGAATAATTATTAAGACCTTGTACCTGGAACTTCACAGCCGCCAATTCAGTTTACGACAGGGGTTCAACAGTAGCAAGGGGGTTCTTTCCCTGGTCTGGTTCACTTGGGGTAGTCACCTAGTATGCCTTTTCATCCGAGTCAGCTGTTTGCGTCCGGTTTACAAGGTTAGGGTCAAGCTACACTTTTGCCGAATGCATTTAATACCACTACTCTTTAAGAACCGGCCTCCGGCAATTGGAACATGGATACAGGTGCGAGTTCTCATCTTAATGATTCTGTACATTGTCTTAGTGATATTCTTAATATGTGCATTTACCCGTCTGTTGCAGTTGGTGACGGGCGTTTTATTCCCGTTACTAACTCTGGCCATAGTGTTTTGTCTACCCCTTTTCGTCCACTTCGTTTAAATAATGTCTTAATCACTCCCAATATTGTCAAAAACTTGATTTCCGTTCGTCAGTTTGTCCGTGATAATTCTTGTACAGTTGAGTTTGACCCTTTTGGTTTTTCTGTGAAGGACTTCATAACTCGACGGGTGCTCCTCCGATGTGATAGCACGGGTGAGCTCTATCCTGTTACGAAGCCCTCCACTATACCTCATGCTTTTCTTACCAGTCAGTATACGTGGCACCAACGACTTGGACATCCAGGAAGTGAAGTGTTACGTCATCTTGTGTCTAGTGATTCTATTTCTTGTAATAAAGAGAAACTTCCCGTTCTTTGCCATGCTTGTCAGCTTGGTAAACACGTGAAGCTTCTGTTTGTTAGTTCGTCTAGTTCTGTTACTTCGTGTTTTGACATTGTTCACTCGGATTTGTGGACCTCTCCAATTCCGAGTCTTTCTGGTTTCCAGTATTATGTTTTGTTTCTAGATCATTATTCTCAGTATGTTTGGGTTTATCCGTTAATGAATAAATCTGATGTTTTGTCTAAATTTCTGTTATTTCGTAATTATGTTCGTACTCAGTTTAAGTGTGAAATTAAGTCATTTCAGTGTGATCATGGTGGTGAATTTGATAATCATGCTTTTCATAAACTATTTAACGATAACGGTATCCAATTTAGATTTTCTTGCCCCCGCACCTCACAACAAAATGGCAAATCTGAACGTATGATCCGTACAATTAATAATCTCATTCGTACCTTATTGTTTCAAGCACATTTACCACCCAATTACTGGACTGAGGCACTTAATATGGCAGTTTATTTATTGAATATTTTACCTTCCCGTGCCATCAATAACGAGATACCCTTTACCCGCCTGTTTGGTGCGCAACCCGATTATAGTGTCCTTCGTGTTTTTGGATGCCTTTGTTATCCACATATAGATACAAATCACAAACTTGGACCACGTGCCACACCTTCCATATTTCTGGGACATGCTGCCAATCATTTTGGCTATCGTTGCCTTGATCTTAACACCAATAAAATTATCATTTCCCGTCATGTAACCTTTGATGAAACGGTGTTTCCGTTTCCCTCCACCAAATCCACTACCACACCTTCCTATGATTTTTTGGACGATTCCACTGACCTTATTTCCACAATTATTCGCACCGCTCCCATTACTCCCGTTCCAGCACTGGTCCATACTCCACTAGTTGACGTACCTACACCGCCTACACCACTTACACCACCTACACCTCCTCCACCGCCTACGCCTCAGTCTGTGCCCCAAATTGTACCTGAACATGCACCCGCTCCCACTAATGATACACCAACCGTGTCAATTCATCCCATGGTCACACGTTCTCATGTCGGGACTACTCGTCCTAATCCTCGTTATGTTGGTCATGTGTCTACTATCTCTCCCTTACCTCAGTCTTATAAAGAAGCGTTTAATGATCCCAATTGGCAAAATGCTATGTTTGACGAGTATAATGCACTTATTAAAAATAAAACTTGGACTAGTGTACCTCGGCCGGAGGGTGCCAATATTGTTCGTTGTATGTGGTTATTTCGCCATAAGTTTTTGGCTGATGGCACTAGTCGGTATAAGTCACGTCTTGTTGCCAATGGTAGCGCGCAGGTTAAGGGTGTTGATGTTGATGATACTTTTAGTCCGGTTGTTAAGCCGGGCACTATTCAGACTGTTCTTAGTTTAGCTATTTCTCGACATTGGCCTGTTCATCAGCTTGATGTCAAGAATGCTTTTTTACATGGTGACTTAGCTGAGACTGTTTATATGCATCAGCCTCCCAGTTTTCGGGACCCTGAGCATCCGGATTATGTTTGTTTATTGCAGCGATCTCTCTATGGTCTTAAGCAGGCACCTCGCGCCTGGTTTCAGCGGTTTGCTGCTTACATTACTACTGTTGGATTTACTCCTAGTCGTTGTGACTCCTCTTTATTTATTTACAGACAGGGTGATGATACAGCGTTTTTGTTACTTTATGTGGATGACATTGTTCTCACTGCTTCATCTGATCGTTTGCTACAACAGATTATAGCTTCTTTACATCGCGAGTTTTCTATGACAGATTTGGGTGCACTTAATTATTTTTTGGGTATTTCAGTTACGCGTGACTCTTCTGGTATGTTTCTGTCACAGCGTAAGTATGCTATGGAGATTTTAGAGCGTGCTCATATGGTTGGTTGTAATTCTTCTCGGACTCCTGTTGATACTGAGTCCAAGTTAGGGGATGGTGGTACTCCGGTTGTTGATCCTACCTTATACCGGAGTTTAGCAGGTTCTCTTCAGTATCTCACATTCACTAGACCTGATATTACGTATGCTGTGCAGCAGGTTTGTCTTTATATGCATGATCCACGGGAGCCTCATTTCTCTGCTCTCAAGCGGATTTTGCGGTATGTTCAGGGGACTTTGGACTATGGTTTACAGCTATTTTCATCTACTACTGACTCCTTGATTGCTTATTCGGATGCTGATTGGGCTGGTTGCCCGACTACGAGACGGTCTACTTCGGGGTATTGTGTTTTTCTTGGCAACAACTTACTCTCATGGTCCTCTAAGCGTCAGCCGACGCTTTCTCGTTCCAGTGCTGAGGCTGAGTATCGTGGTGTTGCCAATGCTGTTGCTGAGACATGTTGGATCCGGAATTTACTTCGTGAGCTTCATACTCCTTTATCTTCCGCCACTATTGTGTATTGTGATAATGTGAGTGCTGTGTACTTGTCTTCTAATCCGGTTCAACATCAGCGTACCAAACACATAGAGATTGATATTCATTTTGTTCGGGATTTGGTTGCTACTGGGCAGGTTCGCGTTTTACATGTTCCTTCTCGGTTTCAGTATGCGGATATCTTCACTAAGGGCTTACCTTCGGCATTATTTGATGAGTTTCGTGACAGTTTGAGTGTTCGTTGTACTCCCGCTCCAACTGTGGGGGAGTGTTAGCAGGCTTATGTTTGTAGGCTTGGCCCATGTTGGGCTTAGGGTTATCTTTGTATTACTTGTATTTATACTTGACACTTTGTATGGTTTCATAATCAATATACACAGAACATTGTATCATCCTACAATATATTCATGCATAACATATGCATTTATCATGTTAACGGTCATAAACCAATAGGGAGTCAATACTACCGATTGATCTAATAAAGAGAAAAGGGATTTAATAATCGTATATCATGTGGTTTTGTGGCGTGTTATTTATGAATCCCTAAAATTATTTATATAGTCTCCAAACTTGTTCTCCAAGTTAGACTAGAATACTTCCTCAAGTTTCATAAATCAACACTCTCCTCCCTTGTTTTTCCCTTGGTTCGACCGGTCACAACCAACACCCCACGGGTTTGGTTTTTGTACTAACAAGTCCTTCACTTGTTAATATCTATTAATTATTATCAAACGTCTAACGTTATAATTAACGATTGTTTAATTATTTCCCCCCCCCCCCCTCCTCCTCCCTCCCTCCCCTCCCCCCCTCCCCCCCCCCTCTCCCCCCCCCCCTTCCCCGCCCCCACCCCTCCCCCCCCCCCCCCTTTCCTCCCCCTTTCCTCCCCTCCCCCCTCCCCCACCTTCCCCCACCCTCTCCTCTCCTTCCCCCCCCTCCCCCCCCCCCCCACACCCCCCCGCTCTCCTTCCCCTCCCCCCCTTCCCCCTCCCCCTCCCCCCCCTCCCCCTCCCACCTTTTCCACCCCCCCCCCCTCCCCCATTTCCCTCACATTCCCCCACCCGCCTTTCCCCCACCCTCACCCCCTCACCCACCACCACCACCCTCACCCCACCCCCTTCCTCCCTCCCCACACCCCCACCCCCCCCCCCCCCCCTCGCCCACCCCTTCACCTTACCCATCCCAACCAACTCCCAACACCCCTCCCACCTTCCCCCTCCCCCCCCCCAACCCCCCCCCCCCTACCCTTCCCCCCCACCCCCCTTCCCCCCCCCCCCTCCCTCCCTCACCTCTCCAACCCCCCCCCCCTTGGCAAAAACAACTTAAAACTCCATCATGAGGTCCTCTAAAAGCGTCAACCGGTCGCTTTTCTCATCCAGTGCTGAGGCTGAGATATCGTGGGTGTTGCCCAATGCTGTTGCTGAGACATAGTGTGTGATCAATTTACTTCGTGAGCTTCATACTCCTTTATCTTCCGCCACTATTGTGTATTGTGATAATGTGAGTGCTGTGTACTTGTCTTCTAATCCGGTTCAACATCAGCGTACCAAGCACATAGAGATTGATATTCATTTTGTTCGGGATTTGGTTGCTACTGGGCAGGTTCGCGTTTTACATGTTCCTTCTCGGTTTCAGTATGCAGATATCTTCACTAAGGGCTTACCTTCAGCGTTGTTTGAGGAGTTTCGCACCAGTTTGAGCGTCCGGTGTCCTCCCGCTCCAACTGCGGGGGAGTGTTAGTCCATGATTAGTCAAAGTCAATTATATATGATTAGTCAAAGTTATTTA
This sequence comes from Tanacetum coccineum, assembly GCA_026074375.1. Classification (NCBI taxonomy): domain Eukaryota; kingdom Viridiplantae; phylum Streptophyta; class Magnoliopsida; order Asterales; family Asteraceae; genus Tanacetum; species Tanacetum coccineum. The sequence continues at coordinate 123,769 of BQNB010002115.1, forward strand.
TGTCATTCAAAGTTATTTATGTCAGTCAAATTAATGGTCATTATGTATTGGGCTCAAGCCCGTATTCTAGAATAGTCCGTACACTCCTATATATTGTATCAATTGTTTTGAGGAATACAAGACACAAATTATATCTCTAAACCCTTTCCTACAAAAAGATCTTATTCTTATCTGCTTGCTAGCCAGATCAAAATACCACACTCTTTCTTTCTAACAAAATCAAGATGGTGAAATATTTTCTGGGTTTGACGGCCTCGCTCACTAACTGTACTGAGTTGGAACCTCGTGGCGGATGCGACTCGCAAGATTTTGCGTACTACATTAAGGTATAAAAATAAATTATATAAAAATTAGGGTTTCGTTAATAATTAATTTTGTTGAGTATATTTGAGATGTCTAGTTTATTTAGGAGTTCATCGATTTCTACAACTATGTTGGAACTACCAGCTACTAGACTACTCTAGGGCTTGTAAACCTTTTGTTTGTTTAATTTATTGTGTTATCTATTTCTTCTCGTTTCAACCTTTGGATTTGCAGTAAATTTTAGTCTTCTTGTTGGTCGTATTTTTAGGACAACTTTTTAAACATTAAGGTGTTAGCAACTCTTCATTTTGAATTTCCAAGCACCATAGATATGAATGAGTTTTGTAATATGCATTCTCATTTCCTAGTTAATTAACTCAAAATTACAATTTTATATAATTTTTTTCAGGATTATTCTTCAAACTAGAATATAAAGTGGACAAAGTTTATCAAGAAATATTAAAAAAAACACTAAATGGCTAATATAATTTGTTTAACACTCCTTCGCAAATTTCAAAAGCCCAATAGTTTGTACATAAAATAATCATCTAACAAACTTATCGATGCTGCTCAACAGATTCTCGTAAATAGGTTTGTAGACAGTCATATGTGTCGAAAGATAAGCACACGTTATTTCTTATTTTCTGGACTATCGACATACAAATTTGTAACAGAACTAGCATAAACATCCAACATACGATGGTATCATAATTGCAATATTTCAAAATGTACTTCCTCCACAAAAGTTATAAGACAGAATGATATAGGATGACAACAAAATCTACTAAAAGAAAGACGACGATACCCTGATTCACTTGCCAACAAAATCTGCCCCCCTTATCATCCTCCTTAAAGCCCTTTTCATCACTCACCAGCATGCTTGGCCTGGTTATGATCTTGAAGACCACCTTCGTTCTTGAAGTTCCTGCATAAACAACCCATAATATAATGTGTTAAATCAAATTCAATAAGATAGGATTTATACAAGATTCAATTAACGAAAGAATCGCATCACCTGTTGCAGGACCTGCAGTGTGCACCACGAGAAGATCTCTTTCCATCTGCCATATGAATAAGATAGGATGCAAATCAAAATATCAAGACCAGAAATTATTCAGTAACGCTAAAAAAATGAGTTCACTCGGCATTTTATCAATAAATCATACCAGTGCCCTTCATGTTTTGGCCACGCACTTTGCTAACGACTCCGTGAATGTCCTTCACACGTAAGTACTTGTCACCATTATGCCTAAGAACTTACGACCAGACATATCCACATCAACAAGTTCCCCTGTTGTCATCTGATAACCAAATAATGATCTTCTGCATGGTAATTCACTCTTTTCTTTATATATAATATGATCTTCTGCATCTTAAATCATTATTTTGTTATCAGATGACAACAGGGGAACTTGTTAATGTGGATATGTCTGGTCATAAGTTCTTTAGGCATGATGGTGACAAGTACTTACGTGTAAAGGACATTCACGGAGTCGTTAGCAAAGTGCGTGGCCAAAACATGAAGGGCACTGGTATGATTTATTGATAAAATGCCGAGTGAACTCATTTTTTTAGCGTTACTGAATAATTTCTGGTCTTGATATTTTGATTTGTATCCTATCTTATTCATATGGCAGATGGAAAGAGATCTTCTCGTGGTGCACACTGCAGGACCTGCAACAGGTGATGCGATTCTTTCGTTAATTGAATCTTGTTTAAATCCTATCTTATTGAATTTGATTTAACACATTATATTATGGGTTGTTTATGCAGGAACTTCAAGACCGAAGGTGGTCTTCAGGATCATAACCAGGCCAATCATGCTAGTGAGTGATGAAAAGGGCTTTAAGGAGTATGATAAGGGTGGCAGATTTTGTTGGCAAGTAAATCAGGGTATCGTCGTCTTTCTTTTAGTAGATTTTGTTGTCATCCTATATAATTTTGTCTTATAACTTTTGTGGAGGAAGTACATTTTGAAATATTGAAATTATGATACCATCGTATGTTGGATGTTTATGCTAGTTCTGTTACAAATTTGGTCAATTGTAGTGTGCACCCTTTCCTGTCTTAATACTAGCAAGCCAACCAAAAAACCCTAACATATCTATAGGCGTTTTAAATCCAGTCGCTGATGATGGAGACCTTGTTCACTAGATATGTAGGCATGGTTGTATCCTCTGCCCAAAGAACCTCAGACAAACCAGACTGAATCAGAAAACAATGTACCTTAGCCAAGAGTGTCACGTTCGTCTCCTTAACCAACCCATTCTGCTGCTATAACCCTGTAGTACCCAAATATTTGGCGACCCCACTCTTCGTACATTGTTGTGTAGATCTCTGATTACAAGAATTAAGAACATTACCCGTCTTGATCTTCCACCCAGTCTAATATTCCTTTTCCTGCTTCTTTACCAAGCAGTCCATGTTTGTCTTTTCTTTAGGTTGCTTGTCCTCCAACCGTCTTTGAGCCACTGCAGTATCATCATTATTAACCTAAAAAACCTCATCATCATGATCCCTTTGAGCTCCCTGCAGTTCCACCTCAAACCAAACATGTTTTTCATCAGGTACTCCATGGACTTCTGTTTCAACACCAAGATCAAGTTGTTTGAACCCAATTTGTTTTGAACCTCCAAGCTTTTGTACAATATTCCCATTGAGCTTTTTGATGTTTAACCTAGTATTCGTACTAGCCATTTTTTTAACCCTTTGCTAACTGTTTAACCTTTTGTGAATTTACCTACACAAAGCACGATCTAGCAAAGTAACCCGTTTGTAAAAACCATTAATTTATCAATATAACCATAAGAATAAACCTTCTTAGAAGTCGATCAAAGCAAGAAACCCTTCAAAAAACAAAACCCTTTCTTGCTCAAATATCGATCAAACCATGGGCATAAACCGTCCAACAAATCGACAACCCTTGAATAAAGAAAGTAACCTACGCTTTTGGAAGTAACCCATGTCGTTCTTTTGTTTTTGCAACACAATTTCTTGTAACCTAAGAAACCTTGCAACCTTAACAAGTCTTGGATTTATACTCTGACCATTTGTTTATTCTGATAACCTTGTTATATAAACCTCACAACACTGAATCAAACAAAGTACCTTGTGCAATAACTCCCTTAAGTCTTCTACACCTTGTCGCGAACCCGGATAATCGATGAACTCAAGAACCTATACTTGTCGATACCATGCTGCTCCTTGACGTCAAAAAACCTCAACACCAAGAACTTTTGTTGTCGAGAACCTGGTAGCCCAAACAGAATAGAACGATCTTGTTCCTAGAAAAAATGAACAACAAAGACCTTTTCTTGATCGATCCTAGTTAACCAGAGAACCCGCAAACCTAAGCTCTGATACCACTTGTAGGATTCGATCACCCTACAACCTGGTTACTAGTGCGGAATGAATCCTATCTTGAAGATGAACACACCCCAATAAATTATGTTTGACAGAAAAGAAAAGGATGCACAAGAATATAACCCTCAATATTATATGTTTATTAAGTAAGGAAAAGAATGAAGTACAAAACCCTCCCCCTCACCTCTTTTATAGAGATGAGGGAGAGAACAAATAGGTTGGAAGAATTAATGTGTGAAACCCTTCCCCCCTCACCTCATTTTATAGAGATGAGGGGGAGGATGGGCTTGGGCCGTAGAGAAACCCAACAACCTTAATATGGCTATAATTAAAGCTAAATTTACACTAAACCCCCTAACCTATTGACTAAAGTGAATACTATATCTAACAGAGCGACTGCTTTGTAACGGAATTCTCTCGTGTATCTTTTAACTCAACACATCAATCCATAACAAATCATTTTCCATCTAATCATCTTAATTCGCGATTGTTTCTTCTTTATAGAATTGCCTATTATTTTGATTGATGAATCTCATCTCATTAGAGGTCTGATTCTGAGCTTATCATTGGTATCAGAGCTCGATCTTGACAACAAGATTGTGTTCTTATTCTGTTGTTATGTTAAAACCATCATAATCCATCATCATTTTCATATTTCACATTTTCGCGCCCAATCCAAAATACGACATAATTGATTCCTTTCCATTTCCATTTCAAAAATACGTGTTTTAGAGTTTGTCAATTCATTAGATTCAATGTTAGTTGTTAGTTTGTTGTGGTTCTTGGATTTAGATTGTCATTCTGTTAGAATTGGTTAGAATCTTGGAAGTTGTTACAATGGCTCCATAAACAAGATCTCTTGTTGGTTCTAGGGGTGATGATATGGAGTCTTTGAGACAGTCAATTGCTACCTTGATGAGGGAGGAGATGGAGAAATTAATGGCTCAAATGCGTAATGCTACTATGGAAGCAATTGCTAGTGGAAGTGGGGCAATAGTAAGGCCACAAGCAGAGGGACAAAGGGGTATGCAGTATCATAGAGTCACTAAGATTGAGTTCCTAAGATTTGAGGGTGAGGATGTAAGGGGATTGTTGTTTAAGTGTGAATAGTTCTTCAAAGTAGATGGGGTAGCAAATGATCAGAAGGTAAATTTGATTTCAATTCATTTGCAAGGCATTGCTTTGATGTGGCATAGATAATTTGTGAGACTTATGGGTGATAATGTACCTTGGGGGCTTACAAACAAGCAATCTTGCAATGATTTGGCTTAGCTTATGATGACTCATTGGCTGAGATTAAAAAAGTAAAACATGTTAAATCTGTGCAGGAGTACATAGATGAATTTGATAAATTGTTGTGTAGAGTGGAATTATGTGAAGAACAGTCAATTAGTTTTTTCTTGGCTGGATTGCAACAAGATGTGGAAGTAGCAGTTAGGATTATTTAAGCCAAGGTCATTAGCTAAATTGTATGGATTGACTAAATTGCAAAAACCTAATTTAAATGCTATGAAAAG
>BQNB010002116.1:0-29007 GCA_026074375.1 Tanacetum coccineum
TAATAATGTTTTTAAATTGTTTTTAAAACACACATGACCCAACATGCGGTCACGTAACCAACTCGTGTCATCTCGACACTACTTGTCATCATCTTGTTGCTGCTGTAGCTGGTACTATGGTGGCGGAGGTGGATACTACTGATAGTACTGGTCGTACTGTGGTTGGGCGTAACCAGGTGGGTTGTAGGCTCCCTGCAGTGGAACACTATAAACCCCAGCCACATGCTCAAACACTTTATGATATCTGTCCCAGTGATATGATTGTCTATACTCCATCCGCTCTATTTCATCCTGACGTATCTCCATACAACCCATCCTATCATATAAGTCATGCATAGATGCTCTCGGAGGTCTAGGGATACCAACTCTAGGCACACCCGGTTGTGGATCTTCAGGAATAAGTTTACCATCAAAATCGATCAAATCTCTAAGTGTAGTTGTATCCAAATCCCTACAATAAATTAGAGCACTCAGACTCCTCACCACATCCTCAGTCAACACCCTGAATTTTCTAGCAAGCTTTGAAATAAATTCTCCACAGCAAATTTGACTCTCTTTATGAGTCCTAGCTCCTTTTCTCTTCATCCATTTTGCAATCACCCAAGCTACATTCGCATATCTATTTTTCTGTCTAGCATCAAACATACTTAGAAGCCATAAATCATTCTTCTGCACCTTGTCATACCCAGTCGTCCTCTAACACAAACCATAAGTGATCATTTTGTGGATCACCCTCAAAATTGGGTTCTTGATATTAGAAGTATGTCTGCTAGACAAACTAAGGTTTTCCTCTCTACTAATGCTCAACCAATAATTTGTAGCATTAAAATTATCATCACTACGTAAACCTCCTTCAAAGTACACATTGAAACCATCCTCCTCTAGCTCAACTGCTTGATATAATCCCAATCTACGAGCAAACTCTAATAAAGTCAAACTGTGGGCTCGTCCACCAAGTCTAAACTTGATGATCTTCTTTGACTGTAACCCATCATCAGCACATACTTCATCAAACTTATAAGTAGAATAAAACTCATGGCAAAGTTCTGCATAAATTGGCTCATTGATATTAAAAGCTCTAATCCAAGCCACCAAAGTAAATATCTCTTCCTTTGATTCAGCTTCTTGTACCCTAATTCTTAACATATCATCAAATTCCCCATCGCAACCCATTCGGTTCAACACATCCCAGTTTACGATACACGGTGAGTAAATGTGTCTAGGAAGCAATTGGGCTAATCTGGTAATGTACCTAAACTTAGCATCTCGGGTACATCCTTCCCATAGTAAAAACTCATGGTAAACTTGTGGAAGCAATAGCTCTTCCACGGTTTCATTTCTTGAGCATTTAGATCGTGACGATCCGGCTTCTCCATCGTGTGTTCCTAAAGTCTACACATAAAAAACAATCAACAATAAAGTTATGGTTATGTTAGAAATGATTTAGCATGATTGGCGAGTGTTTTGATGGTTTTAGAAACATTATGTTACTTTCTGAGATAGAAAGTGCGACTCACTTCCCTAAAGTGCGGCGTACTTTCTGGAGAACATGGGAAAAGTGCGGCGGGTTTGGGACAAAACCGGCGTACTTTCTAGGCTAGAAAATAATAATTTTGAATTTTCATCATTTATTTTAATTATAAATTCATAATATGAACAATAATTATCAGATTTAATCAAATATTGAGCATGCATGTGTAAAATAGCCTCTAAATATCATAATTCTAAGGTTTAATTGTTCATATAAAATAGGGATTAAGGTTTTCCTAATCTTAATTATTATAAATCCTAATGTATAATAATTTAAAGAAATTAATGATAATCAAGTCTAAAGAATGAAATTAACATACCCTAGGCATGATTACAAGGTTGATGGATTGATTTTTGATATTTCTTCTTTATTTTTGATAGAAACCCGGCGGTTTTGTGTTTTAGTATGTGTGAGAAAATCTTTATAAATGGTTGAAATCATGTTTGGGAAGTTTTATCAAGGAAATTTGCGCAAAAGTGCGGCGCACTTACCCTAAGTGCGGCGTACTTTATATATATATTTTTATTTTATTTTTTCATTACACAATCTTATATTATACACATAATTAAAACATGAACTCAATCCATCACATTAGCTTAATATATATCATATATTGGATTAACATCCTTACATCAAATGTAATCCATTATGGATTTATACATATGATTTTTATTTTTATAAAAACATAACATTAAACATAGAGAGGGAGTATATAACTACTCCTTTATTCCAAGCTGATATAATATTTTATTCCATAAACTAGTTGGGTGACATGATATCACTAAACTTGTGGTACTCTGATAATTTTCGGTCCATTTTCTTTGTTGTGAACCCTTGTAAATAGATGTTCCCATACGGATCAGTTAGTCTTATTTCCGTCCGCCACTGTCATGTCGCTTCTTCCTCTTTCGTATATGAGCCTTTATAATCAGGCTTCCAATTGACTTGCTTAAGTGGTACGGGTAATGAACTAAGGAAGCTAACTACTTTCTTCCAAACACTAATTTTTTTGAACGGGTTTGTTACTGCTTGTATAGCTGATGATCGATCCTCTAGATTAGCACAGTTTAGATACGGAGCAGGTCTTGGGCCATATATTGGAGCCCCAAACTTATTTCTCTTGATCACATATTCCTCTTCATCATCAGTATCACTTTCAGCTGTCTCAGAACGTCGAATCTCGCAGCTCGGAAGGTTTGATGACAGACTCTATCAAAGGTTGAGAAAATTCTTTCTGAGGTGTTAAGTAGACTACCCATCGTACGTAGGAATCCCCGACCAACCATAATTGGTGCGTCACAGTCGATTGGTATATCCAGGATGATGAACTTTGCAATTATTGTAGTCACTCCTACTTGACAAAGAACATTAGATAGCTTCCCCATTGCTTCTGCATGAGTATGATCTATCATTGTTATTCCCATATCAACCTCTTGTGCTGGCAGTGTGGTTGAGGAGAGTGTAGATGTAATTTTTGGATTGACTCATATCTTCCCTACCTATTGTTTTCAAAGATTCACACTAGATAAGGCAGTGGTGGTAAAATGTCCCGATCCATATCTCAATTCATTTTCGTTAACTCTCCCTTTCGAGTCTTATAGGGAATATAAATTCACCTGATCTTTTTTTCCTTTAAAGCTTCAACCTTTAATTCTTTTTCACTGCTTCTTCATCTTCTTTCACAGTCTTTCCATCCAATTCCCCCCTTATCTTTCTAGACTTCATCTAGTATCATCTTATATTTGTCATTATAGGCCATAGTTTCGTTCACATGCCTTTATTCTTCCAACAAAGCATATCTTTGGCTAATCCTGATTGTCAATTCCTTGCTTCTTCTTGGGTCAAATGTCTTCCAGCTGACGTGGATGGTCCAACATCTTGATATAATAGATTAAAGTTCTCCATTGCTCTATTCTTGTTACGGTTGCTCTTCCCCATCTTGCATACATATGGAGAAAGTTCTTCTCCAAATTTTAGCACATCATCAAAAATAAAATTCGAGTAATTTATCCCAATCATCTAGCTCTTTCCCTATTTTATGGAATCATCCTTAATTGGATCCAATACAGGAGAAAATGGTGACACCCCATACTGAAATCACACCAATTCCACGATATATCTTAGTAATCTATTTCCCAAAAAAACTTTGGGTAGAAAATCATCTTCTCAGGTTTATGATGAACTTACAAAGTAGAGGCTCGTCCTTTTAAAAGCATAATAAAGCTCTTTTTTTTAACAAACCTTTTTCCTTTCTTTACCTCATAGTCCAAACACAACTTAACTGCGAACTCATTTGATATCAGGTTCTCATCAAATGCTAAGTTAATTTCACCATCAAACACCTCCAAACTATTCACGAAACATTAAGCAATGTACGGCTCACTAATCTCGTTTGTTTCTATTCTGTAGAAACTTAGTCCGTTAATGACTTCCTTTCCTTTGCTAATAGCTGTGTCTTGATACTCTAGAGAATTCTAATCTCCTGACCCTTCAGCTTTATCACTCGAGATTACGATCACATCATCTCCTAAACAAATCCTTCCGAGACTCGAATTTGGGTCCATAATTCTTATAGAATGAAACATCATTAAAACAACTATTAATTGGTTAGTTAAAACAAATAACAATAGCTTTTTACACTTACATATTATCAGTAAACAAATAGAATTTTTTAATGCAAGCGATTTTCGTTCAAAAACGAAGAAACAACCAATCTGTTTGGTTTTAGGCAGGAAATTGCGGCGCACTTCATAAGAAGTGCGGCGTACTTCCTGAATTTTAAGTCTTTTAAAATTTTTAATTTTTGTATTTTTATTTTTCTTATTATGCTTAATATTAAAGTCAAGCAGGCAACACTTGGAAAATAAGAAATACACATAGGCATTTATAAATTTAAATAAGCAATGCATCAAACATTTCTTTTTGTTTTTTTTTAATTTTAATGTATGAATTATTATAATACAAGTTGTTGACAAATATGAACACAAGGAATAAACTCCACATTTTCAAAATGATCAAATTACAATTATGGGTTTTGGGGTTTTTGGTTTTTTTCTCTTTAAACTGATTTTGTTTTTGTAAAAGACACAGGAAGTGCGGCGTACTTGGTAAAAGTACGGCGTACTTTCTGAATTTTGCAGAAAAACCGGCGTACAAAAACTTTGTGCGGCCCACTTTCTGAAGAAATCTTGTTCAGTTTGCTAGAAAACTGTACGACGAGTTTGAAAATTTTGGTTTGTAAAATTATAACGACTAATTCAAGAATAAAATCAATCCCCGGAAACGGCGCCAAAAACTTTGATGTGTTTCAAAAGCTTTAAATTTATAATGACTGATAGTACCGATTTATTATAGGGAAACACACGGGTAAAAGTATAACCCACGTATGTAGTATAATCTTTTAGGTAAGACCAGGTCGTTCCACAGGATTAGGTATTCTAAGAAATAGTCAATAACATTATGAAAAGGTGCTTATCTTATAGACCGTCACGGATCTAAAGACAATGATTTGATTCAAGAAATAAAGGACATGTTTGGTTAAGAAACAAGAAACATTATGTACAAACTTGAGTATATGAATGATTCACGAATGAAATTATAATCAATTTAAGAATGTTTAATTACTTAGAAAGATTATCTATTATTCATAATGAAAAACCCTTTCGGCCTTTATCTTTTATTATGAAAAATGCTTTAAGCGTAATTCGTGTTTGATAATGAGTAGTATAAGTTTGCTAAGCCAAGTTCGTTAGACATATGGTTTAGCGTTAAACCCTTTTGTACTTGGTTTAATGTTCGTTTACTTAGCCAATCCTCACAAGGCGAAGGTCTAGTTGTCATAGACAAACAACTTGGAAATCAATCACTTAACCGGAGTCTTTTGTCCTATATCCGGAATAAATGGTGATCAAACAAAGATTAAATAGTCGAAGTTCAAAAACATTAAACTTATATTATTCATATCAAAAGCTGATTTAAAAGTTAAGTTTGATCCATAATAATCATGTAGCTCCTAACCAAACATGTTAATCTACTCAACAATCATAATAACAACACATATAACAATCATGGTGAATTCAACATTCATATTATCAAAAGATAGAAACATGTTTTTACCAATATTTCAAGAGTAGATGTTCAAAACCTTACAATGCCTTCCAAGAACAATGTAACAATTGACTATAGTAACACTATCAACTCTAACTTTCTGAGGGTTTGCTTGCTTCTTTACCAAGAAAGTGATAAAGGTGGTGGTTAACCTTCAAAACCTCCTTAGAACTACTAAAACTACTAGAACTTGTGATTGATGATTGAAAGATGAGAATGGAATGATTTGAGTGATGATTTCCTCCAAAATTCATGCTCGATTTATACTTAAGGATGGGTCTTCAGTCGCATAATTTGGGGGAGTGAAAGGTTACACAATCATTGCAATCATTTATGATTTGGGAGTAACTGACAGGAAAGTGCACCGCACACAAGAAATTATGCGCCGCACTTGGTGATTAATTAAATTGTAGAATACAAGTAATCTTTGATATATGAGAAGCAAGAACTAGTGAGAGAAAATGGAAGGAAGGATGTATTTTCTAGAGAGAGAAAGTGCTAAACATGAAATGCATTAAGAGAAAATGAGAATACAACCAACCAACCACCCTCTCCAAGGCATGGAGAGGGTATTTATACAACAAAGGGTAGCCGGCCATGGGCCTAGTAGGGCTTTCCATGGGCCTTTGGGCCATATTAGCTTATAAACTAAACATTGACTAACTACGAGATTTGACTAGTTAATATTGGAACTAACCGAGACTTTTCTTGTTCCTAACAATCTCCCCCTAAGGGAGGTCACTCCAATTTACAAAAAAATTAAACTTAGCATACTATGCTTCGACTTTAGACTTGAGCTCATAGTCTTTAACTTCAATCATTAACTTGTGATTTGATGTAGTGATCATAGACTTTAGGTCTTGAGCTTGTTCCTTAGCTTGTCTCGAATGTGATCTTGAACACCTTGAGATCATCAACCAAGCATAATCTCGTTTCGCCATCTTGTTAACTTTGCCATCTTGTAAACTTGTGACTTCTGGACCGACATGCTCATACCTTTCTTGATTTGTTGACTTGAAAAGCTTTAATGTTGCATCTTTCTTGAAATTCTTTAACTTTAACACTTCGTCACTTCGAGAAAGACGTTCGGTATCAGAGTGACGAAAACTTCTTTGAAATTCTTTGACTTTAATACTTCGTCACTTCAAGAAAGACGTACGGTATCAGAGTAGCGGAAGTCTTGAAACATGTACTTGAGCTTTCATGATGTCTTTATGTTTGTCGGTCGGGTATGAGCATGTGGCTATGAATCATGACTCGTCGGGAATCAGCTGCACCAATCGTCGGGAGTACCTGCAGGTTTAGGTTAGTGATAATCAACAGATATGGACGAGAGTGTCTTTGTCACTTCGTCGAATACGGTTGGTTGGATTAACCTTCGAATCCGTGAGGATCGACCTATGATCAGGTAGATTCAATTTAAGAAGAAACTCCTTGAAAGGATTTCCAGCTGAAGTATAGAATCTTTCTAACACATGTGTATTAGATTCATCAAACTCAGCATGTTCTCGTTATCAGAACGTCTCAAAGCAGACAGCACGATAAGAGTGAACCCGCGAGTTACTATCTCACCGATTGAAAATAGAAAATTAATTTGAAAATCAATCGGTGTATCACTTGCAAAAGTGTTTTTTGTGACACACCGAGAGTGTTATCATTCGCTCTCTCTCTATTATTACAACCGTTGATCCATTTCCTGGAACAGTTTGATCCTTATAAGATCGACACCATCGTTTATTTTCTGTTTGTCACCAAGTTTGATTTGTATAGAATCGCACAAGTCACCTACCATGAGCTTGTTTGATGTTGGCTCAAGCAGGATTTCCATCTTCATTGTGAATACTTAAGTATCACTCAGATGTTCTGGCAAAATCACAAGGATAATGCGTAGGACTCTTTATATTTTTCTCGTGTTCCACATTGCGCGCGCGCAGATAGCAAGCATAATTTTGACAGTGGTCCTAATGAGGGATTTTATAGATGACTCTTTTGGCCTTAGACCTCATAGTTGCACTTTTGATTAGTGATCGAGGCTGGAGCTCGCTCGCGCGCCACCTTTAAATACCAACTAACTTGGAGTGAGAAAGTTAATAGAAATGTGTGTAATCTCCGTGAGAAATGAAACAAGAGTCTGTTGAGAGACCTTGAGTGGCTGGGGAGGGTTGTGGCCATAGCGTCAAACTGGGTCCATTTACAATCTTCAATGTCAGGGACAAACACCTTAGTGTTTCCGACAGTTTATGTATTGACCCGGTTTCTGCCTAAGTGTATGGAGGGCTTCTTTCTTTCTACCTCCCTTTATTCCTTACATTTCTCTTTTCATTCTCAACCTCTTCGCAATGCTTGACCGAGACTTCATAACTACTACCTTGTTGGGTTTGTTCCAGTGTTTGATCTTCCATCTCAGTCGCGCATTATTCCACGATTCTCACTTTTTCTCCTTTTGTATCATACCTAAGGACTTCTACACTAACTAGTGGATATCCCTGGGTAGATCCCTCCGGATCTGGCTGGATCATGGGATTTAAATACCTAAGCCTAATCGCCTTATAACTTCATAAATTTAAGAAGATGGCCAGTCTTTTGGGTATTTCATCACAATCCTTCAAAACCATTGAAAATTCAATCAAAGTGTTTGATATAAATATAAAAAAGACTTATACTTTGAGAGTTTTTCATTATCACAAAAAGCTCCCCCTTAACATGTGCATCGATATCGTAGTACATGCTAAGTGTAGAGTGTATTGAGTCCATTTTATATGATCACATTTTGATACCCAAGTTAGATTCAGTTAATCACTTTTATCCCCTTATCCAAGATGTTAACCCCTTGATATTTTGGGATAATCAATTGATTTAACCGTTGGGGTCCAAATTGGTTATATGTCCTATAAGTTACATTTTAATGCTCCCCTTAATTTATAGGGTTATAAGATAGTGGCCGGTACAGAAATTTGAATTTTTTGAATTTACTATAGATATTCTTGATAAACTTTGTATCGTGCAATTTTTATAAATTACACATAAGTCTCCACTAATTATTTAACATATTCACTGTTTGTGTTTATATACGCTCTCGATTTGACTGAATGATGAGAACATCATATGATGAAATCATATGGTCCTTTATCGCAGCCGTAGGTCTCCTTCGTACAATCTCCCACCAACAACCTTTTCTAAGCTCCTCATTAACCTTCTTTCTTTCAATAGGTTTTCAATCCGATCTATCTCTGTTCAAGCACTCTTTGACATAGCTTCAACTTTCTTTCCAAGTTACGAAAGTCTTTGCTTCAAACTTTGAGTATGAAACAGATTCAGATACATATGTAACTTGAGCTTGTGAGGTTGGTGATGTCGGTGTTGATGTTGTCTTAGCTTCCCCTTAAACCAGCAATCCTTTCTTGAGTAGATTCAAAACTTTCTTGGAAGCCGCATCAAGCAGTCTTGATGTATAAAGCCCAGATATCCGAAGTACACACATGACCCTTTCAAGAATTTGATACCGCAACACCAAAGTCAATTAAGTCCCGGATGAGCGCATTTCTCTCTTTAGGATAGTGATGATATATCTTGTAACACCAAAGTCAATTAAGTCCCGGATGTATACAATTAATCCCTCTAAGTAGTCGAAATGATAACACTTAAGTCAGCTAAGTCCCAAATGAGCACATTTCTTCCTACAAGATAGTGACTATCTAAAGGAATCATCATACCTATGTGTACCTATTTTATCAAATATTTCTACTCATTTTAAGAATAAGCTTAGTGATTGACCGGTTGGGCAAGACACTAATTGAATCAAAAAGAACTCTTCTCACGTATTATATAATTATACTCCCAACACTTCCCCCTGGGGACCTAAATGATGCATACAGACTAATGACGAGATGTCTCTTCCACTATGTGGTTGAATTAGTGCACCCGAAAGTTACAAGTTAAACACTGATTTTCTCTGCGGTTATGACATTTGTCTTCCTGGAATGGCCTAAAATCAAAGAAGGCTATGGACTCTATCACGTGTACTTGTTGTACGTTCTAGTGTATTCCTTCCCCCTTGCTGGTTTCGATACCTTGGAATCAGCAAAACCTTGTACGCACAAATACTTGAGATCGTGTTCGAATAATTAATAAGCTTAAATCTATTCTGTGATAATCAACTTCAAGGCATTTAAAACTATGAAAGTATTTCCAAGCATTCCTAAGTCTTTTACAAACTATGAGGTGTTGGCAATATTGATCGTCTGCTGAGTTCTTATTGCTGAATTCACTAAGTCTCAAATTGCAAATAGTCCATAAGTTTTAAACACATTCGACGTCTATAAGCTTGTGTAGTTAAATCCATTAACTCCCCTTAAATTATAATCCGTCATTATTAAAAACTTTATCCGTTAATTCCGTGACTTATTTTGAAAGACCGTTTTAAAAGATTATTTGATGACGATTTCTCCCCCTCAAATAATGACCCGTTTTTTATTTAAAGAGTTGTTGTCATTGTTTGAGTGGTCGAATTGTCTTTGAAAAATCTTTTTGTGATTACTAAAAACACTGATTCATTGTGAGACAACTTTTTACCAATAAAAATAAGATTTCTCTTATTTTGACAAATAAATGCACTGACACGTACATTTATGAA
This sequence comes from Tanacetum coccineum, assembly GCA_026074375.1. Lineage (NCBI taxonomy): Eukaryota > Viridiplantae > Streptophyta > Magnoliopsida > Asterales > Asteraceae > Tanacetum > Tanacetum coccineum. The sequence continues at coordinate 10,272 of BQNB010002116.1, forward strand.
ATATAGGAAGCACGGGTTGTGATGCAAAGTAATCGCAAGCCTATGCATGGTCATAAAGTAGACCATGCCCGAGAATAAATTCTTGTTAAGAGGTCAAGTTTCCTTTTTGACGGAATACATGCATTTAAGATGATGACCGGGTTGCTATCTGAAATAATAACAAGCCATTTGGCATGTTTTGAAAACATTTGGAACTTCTGCTCGAACTTCATTTACAGGCTCGTATCATTATTGAATGACATTTCTAAGACCGTAAATGTTATCGATTTTCAGAAGACATGCCATTATTACTTCTTTTTATATTTTTCTCATTTTTTAATTTTTTCGTTGGTTTTTAAAATTTTATATTTTTGTATTTTGTTTTTATAAAAATTTTGAAAAATGAAAAATCTTTTTGGTTTTTATGGTTTTAAAATATATACATATGATACAGGATATTTGAATAGGTACCACTACTATTCATCAACTTCATCTGCCAATTGTTTCAGAGTCTCCGGCGTAAAACTTCGCATTCCCAGCTTGTTGATCAGAAATTCAATTCTTTTTCGGCCAAGAGCTTTAGTGAAGATGTCTGCCAGTTGATACTCCGTATTGACAAAGTAAAGTTCGATCACCCATCTCAACATGCTCTTGATAAAAGTGAAATCTGATGTCTATATGCTTGGATCTGGAATGTTGAACATTGTTGCAGCATAAGGCAATAGCGCTTTTGTTATCACAGTACATTGGAATTTTATTGAATCCAAAGCCATAGTCGGTAAGCTGTGATCTCATCCAAAGGATTTGAGCACAAATGTCCGAACATCAGAATATTTTTAGGCTTCCAGTAATGGGGGGTTTCGCAGTGCATTTCTGCCTTTTTGTCGACCAGCTAACAAGTCTATCACTAAATATAGTAGCATACTACCAGAATTTGCTACGGCGTGTATCTTGACAACCAGCATGATCCGCATCTGCAAATGCTGTTAGTGCAAAGGAAGAATCCTTCGGATACCAAAGACCCCGATGTACGGTTCCTTTTAGATACCGAAAGATCCTTTTTACTGCATTTAGGTGCTTTTCGGTAGGCCGAGCCTGATACCGGGCACACATGCATATAGCAAATTGTAGGTCAGGTCTACTGGCTGTAAGATAAAGGAGGGTGCCAATCATACCATGATAGTGTGATGGATCTACAGCTTTCCCTTCTTTATCCTCATCCAGTTTGGATTTCTCCACCATTGGAGTATCACTGGTCTCAAGAGTCAAAACTGTTTTTCTTTAAAGATTCAAGGCATATTTTGACTAGTTAATTATAGATGCCTGATAAGTGCTTAATTACACATATCTTTTACCTCTAAAAACGAGCTTAAATGACCAAAAACAGACAAAAACTGCCAAATATATGTTTGTTTTGCATTTGTATTGTGCAGGAAGTGGATATCATCAAAAAGACAGAAAACCAAGCCAAAATGACAAAACTGAGCATGGAATGGAAAAGACTGTGCAAAATCAAGGCCAAAGTCCAAAAATGCCAAAGTCAGAGTCAATACTGAAGAATACTGTTGGATGCAATCTTAACCCATCTGATGGGCCGGGAAAGCCCAATAGTATAATTATGAGCTGTGAAGACCAATGGGCCCTCAATAATTTACACAGCCCCTTTGTGTGCCAATTGACAAAGACTGTGAAGACTTTGAAAGGCCCCAATCCTAGCACCAGTTTCAGCCAATCTCAGTCATTGTTCACACCAATACCCACTTCATAACTTACTTGGTCTTGAAAAAAGCCCAATTAACATATGCACACACCTTATTTGTGGCCCAAACTCCAAACCTCAGTGGGCCAATTACAAGCCAAGGCCCAACAAAAAGCCCACAATCCTTTTTTATAAAACACAAGGACCAAAATGTAAATTTTGAAAAACTTTGTGTTTATATTAAAAATGAATAAAAATAAAGGAAAATGGGGCCAAAAGCAAGTTTTTTAAAAGTTGTTTTATAAGGAAAAACAAAGAAATAAAAACAAGGGCTGGTTTTGCCAATCGCTCTCTATCTCTCTCCCCCTTTTTCTCTTTTATTAGTTATAAACGCAGGGACCATTTTTGCAATATTACCAAACCTCTTTTATCTCTTTTGTTATAAAAACGGAGGGACTAAAGCTGTTATTTTCTAAACCTATTTATAACTAAACTTGGGCTTAAAAGAAATGAAAAGAGAAGAAAAGTTGAGGGACTATTGTTGCATCTTCCCCAAACTTCTCTTTTAAAACTCGAACCATAAACGTACCATATACAGCCTTGGCGCCAAAAACCCTTCCACCCTTTCCCACTGGTTTTCCGCGCGCACAAAACCACCTCCCAAGACCTCTACTGCTAACCCCTCACTTTAACCAACAAACCCAATGCCCCTATAACACTTTCCCTGCCAAATCACACATACCCGAGCACCCCATGAATGGTGAGATAAAGAGAAGAACAAAGTGTACTAGGATTGCTTGGGAAGCTTGCACACACACAACTAACACATTGAGAAGACCAAGGAAGGCTGAGAGACTTGTATAAGAGAGAAGAGAACAAGCCGAACACCACACACCACTTTACCTTGTTTTTTTTAGTTAAATGTTTTAAATTATGTATTTTTCTTAAGCAATTAGTGTAACTTAGCTTCAGTTAAAAGTTTATGTTGTAATATTTCTATCTCTAATAAAAAAGGTTTAAACTTCATTTTGCTTATATCAAAGTTATTTGCTTAATTTAGTGCTTAATCCTGTTTCATTTAGTGTAGACAGCTTATAGTTGTTGTTGTTTTAAGTTTTCCTAGTTAACAACTCATTTTGATTTCAAACTTGCATTTCTGTCAAATTTAGAATAATAAGCTACAAAGAGTAACTAGCTTAGTCATACAAATAAGCTAGTATTGTTAGTGTTTAAAAAGCTTAAACAAGTCATCCTAAATAAGAGTAGCTAAAAGGTTTAAACTGTTTTAGCCTTTAGAAAAGTTTTAAGCTCAATTTAGTTTTGGACAGTTTCAATAGGGAGTGTTTGGATTTGGCTGTAGTTGACTCTTAAAGTCAACTACACTCTATCAAAACTTTTCATTAAGTTGAGTTAGGCTTTAATATCAAGTTTAAAACAGTTTTTAAAAGCTAGTTATTTGATTTACAAAATTTTGAGCTTAATAAGCTTAATTTTGCACCAGGGCACATTTTCAAACTGTGTAAATCTTAAATTTTAGGATTCTTAAAGAACAATTTAGAGTGCAAGGTTGTTTAGAGTTCACTTAGGATCATTTAGTGAAGTGTTAAACTCAAAATTATAGCTTGAATCTTTGTGCAAAGCCAATTGCACCAGCTGCCATTTGCATCAGCTAAGTACTTCACATCAGCATATATTTTGCCATTTTAAACTTTGAGTTTTTCAATTCCTTGTTAAAACTTTTAGAAATCCTTATACCTAGGTGGATTATAGTTAGTTAGTTTAGCTTAATTCCAAAATTTCAGCATCTAGAACTTAAACATAAGCTGTTTAGCTTATAAAAAAAGAAGCTCCAAACTGTTTCATTAGACTTTGCTCTTTTTAATCTTCATTTTCTTTCTAGTTTTGTTTAGCACAGGTTAATTTTAGCTTAAATTCCTCTAGTACACATCTTAGGCATTAATAAGCATCTTCTGTTTTTAAGTTTCATCAAGAAATAAGCTCACAATAAGCAAAAATCCAAAAATATGGTCAAATAAGCACTTTCTGTGACAGGATCTTTCAGCTTATTTTTCAGCTTATTCTTTTGTCAAAAGTCCAAAGTGTCTTTATTAAAGTTGTTAAGAATAAGCTGTTGAGTAACTTTTTAGTTTTGAGTTTTGGCTGAAAGTCACTTTTTAATAAGCAAAAATAAGCTGAAATCGTAGGGTCTGTTTGGTAGTTTTTTCATAGTTAAGGGGTACCCGTTTTCTCTATAGTGTAAAATTTCCAATGTTAGCCCGCCTACCCTTGTCTTTCACTTTACCAAGTTTGCACCCTGTCTTTTCTAGAATAATAATTAAGTTAATATTTTTAGTTTTTAGTTTTATAATTAGGGTTCATATTTTTAATTAAGCAAATTAGGGTTCAATTAGCCAATAGAAATTGGGGCTTTTTGTTCCATAATTTTTCTGCACCTTTGTAGTTTATAAAAACCATTTTTCTATATTTTTCTTATTAAAGTTGTATTTTCTAGAAATTTAAATAGATTTTAGTTATTACTTTTTCTTATAAAAATCATAAAAAATAGAAAAATAGTTGAAAAATTAAAATTCTTTTTGCATTAATTTTCATTTTAAATCTAGTATTTTTGAAAAATAAAAGAAAAATTTTAGTGTTAATTTTTAGAAAAAGTTTATTTTTGTTAATTAATTAAATCTTAGAAAATTCATAAAAAATCCAAAAATTAATAAAAAAATATTTTTCTTTTTTATAAAATTTTCTTTTGTCATTTAGTGTCTAGGAAAAATATAAAATTTAGTTAAATTAATTTAAGCATTTAATTTTCTTAATTCTTTTAGTATTTAGGTTTCGCCGATACTGATTCTGTTCCCGTAATTTTATATGATTTAATGTTTTTTTTTTTTAGAATTTCCCTATAACTAATTTTGTTTCCCGTGAGTTTTTAGACTTCCATTTCCTATATCTGTTTCCGTAAATTAAATTAGGTTTTATTAATAATAAGCCTAGAAATCTAAAATCTAAACTATGCTAATGATATTTTTGGCTTTTATGGTTTTTTTTAAGTAAGAAACAAATATACTAAGTTTTATAGTTTAATAAGCAAAAACAAAAAAAACAATAGTAACTAATAAGCTCAATTATAGAGAAATAAGCACAAATAAGCTACAATTAAGCAGATCTACAACTAAGAGCAATTATTAAGCTAATTATTGAACTAGAAATGAAAACAGAAAAGTAAATGAAAAACTTACAACTTGCCTAGCTAAACAAGGCTATGACTGCTCTTAGAGCTTTGCTGCAAGCTCTCCTAGCTTATTAATAAGCTAGGAGTAATAGTCCCTTTTGGTTTTCCATTACAACCAACTTCCTTAGCTTTCCAATTATTTGCATAGGTAAGGTAATAGGTTTTTTTAAGCTAATTTTAAGAAGTTTAAGTAGGATTTAGATCAATTAAGCTCAATCATGAGCTTAGAGACTCATGAGAGCTGAATAGAGCTTATTGAGGGCTTATAGAAATAGTTTTACTTATTGAGAGCTTATGAATAAAAGAGAGTTAAGATAGATCAAAAGCAAACACTAAATTTTATTAACTAGAAACTTTTGATTACATTATGAAACGGAAAATTACAGCTGAGTTTTAAAAGAAAATTACAATAAGCAAAAATCCAAAAGCTATACTAAAAGCTAAAAAAACTAGATAAGAAAAAGATCCTATGTGTGTGAGAGGTGTGGCCCTTTTATAGCTGCTTTCTGAAGATTCTAGGTCCTTGAGTCAGTTAGAAGCTCATTCAATCATCACCCTTCAATTCGCCAATCATTGGAGGATTGATTTTATCCGTTGGATTACTAAATGACCTCACACGGATCGCCAACGTGGCAATCCGTTGAGAGGCATTTGTGTTTGTTCCGTGAGTGTTTCAAGAGTGAAATTATCAATCCTTGTGTGTTTTCCTACATCCACGTATGATTCCTTACTTGAGTGAACCAATGAGATGCTTTGATTTGACCCATTTGTCCCTGCCATTTCCTTGTACTTCACTTGAATTGACTTAAGCACCCTTTAATTGTGAAAAGCCCTCTGAGTTTGACCCACGGTGAAACAAAGAAGACGGTAAATAGTGCTTTGGGAATTTGGCGCCATTTCGTTTTAACTGAATAAGGTAAAAATTCGTTTTGAACTTAGGGTTAATTACACAATGAGCCCCTCTCTTTGTTATCTCTAAAGTATAGTGTAAAAGAAGTTTAGAAAATGGCAATTTAGGTCCTTGTTGTTTTATAAAAGAGTAATGGGCTAGGTACTTGGGATCTTGGTTTGGGCTTTGGGCTTTTTGAATTTAATTACGTATCCGAGTATGGGTATTTAGGGTTTTGAGGCCCATTAAGGCCCAGGGACTATTTTTGTAACTTTTGAAAAGTTAAGGGACTTATTTGGATCATTTTGGGTTTTGTCTTCTTGTGGTTGACTTCTGTTGACCATGAGTTGACTTTTCTTTGACTTTTTGACTAAGGATTGACTTTTCCTTGGCTTTGCTTCCGGCTTTTGTGTACTCTTCTGTTTTCGTGTCCGTGCTTGCCCGTTTTTGACTGTTTTCTTGTGATTTTTGATATATCCGTACCTACACACACAAAACACAAATACAAGCATAATTTTGCCATTTTTGGTCTGTTTTGGGTTTAATTGGGTTATTTAAAGCATAAATGGATATGTGTATTTTACACTTATCAGTTAACTTAATAAGTTACAAGTAAAAATGGTGTAAATAACATGTTAATCTTGTATTCATGGACACTCTTGGACAAGACATGACCTAATGGACCTAATATATGTAAGACATAAGATATAAGTGTTGTAAAGTAGTTGTAACAAGGTGTTGAAGCTTAATGGTACAAAAATCAAGCTTAAAACATGTTTTAATCACAACCTTTAAAAGTTTATGTTTTGGTTCAAATTTTTTAACAGACGTATTAGGTTTTATAAAGATAGTACATCTCATAAGGATTCCAAAATGATAAGAAACTCAAAAATCGGATTTATAACGAAGAAGATACGCTAGTTACGAGTTTACGACGCTAAATACTTTATAAAACAAATTTTATAAAAAGTTACTATTCATGGCAGAAACTTATACTTTGTAAACATCAATAATATGATAAAACTTTCAATTACGAGAACGTGTTCGAAAGAATCGCTAAAAACGGAGCTATAACGAATAAGATACGACATTTACGGGTTTTGCGTTAATAAGTTATAATCTGTAATGAACAGTAAAAACACTATTCACAACAGAATCTCGGAAACTTAAAAATGCAATATTATGATCACTCGTCTTAATACGAAAGCGTGGGCGTAAGAAACGCGAGAAACGGACTTAAAACGACAAAGTTATGTCATTTTTGCTAAAGGCGTAATTATAAACGTTTTTACTTTATAAATACGATTTCACTTAAACGATTAGATGGTGATATAGCTATATAGAAATATATATGTTATTAGTTATCAAAGTGCTATATTACTAGGGAATTTCATAATGAGGCCTCTTCGGATGGCGTATTGACGAGTTGTTGGATTTACGATTTAAAGTTAGCAAACATATTTCGACTTCGGCAATTTCCTTGACTTTTTAGAAGGCTGTAACATCGGTTGTGAGCCGGCAAGATGCAACAAACTTTTATCAGTCTTGGATTATTATTGAATTCTACTTATCCCATATACCCTAAGGCTCTTTAAGGAATAAGCAAAATATTTCTTTATATGATACATATAGTATGCCAAATTAAGTATTCCTGATGTGTACTCATCCTAATCACAAAGGAACTAAAGAAAACTTCTATTAGCTAATTATTAACCAAAAAAACCGCACAACTCTATTTATTAAACATTTATATATAAAGGTGAAACAAGCTAATGGGAGAAAAAGCCACAATTAACACTTATGAGCTTGAAAGAGAACCAACTACTCTACGTTTAATGTCATGACTTATAAATAACATAAATCATTTCTCGTTTCTGCAACGCAATTTAAAATCACTAAACAAAAGAGACATTGCGAATACTTAGCCTAATATAAAAATCCAACTCGGCATATTTAAAAATCTTCTAGAGATTAAGCACAAGTCTTCATTTACTAACTATAAAAGTGCATATAAAGTTAAAAGTCTACACAAGAGACTACACAACTATCAACATTAATGTTAAAGGGAAAAAGCTAAGAACTCTACACGTACGATCGGGTCAAAAATTACTTCTTATTCTTACCAACGGAAAACCTACATTCGTGTCTTAATACTTATTCTTTTCCATTTTTTTTTTATATATATATATATATATATATATATATATATATATATATATATATATATATATATATATATATATATATTATAATTATGACTAAAAATTTAAAAATTTTGCTATTTTTGTGGGAAAACGGGTACGTGAGAACAAAACAATAAGCAGGTAACATCAAATCGATAGATTCCCTCCCCAAACTAAAACAAAACATTGTCCTCAATGTTTAAAGTCGGGTCTCTACGAAAATCTAAGCCGTTTATGAATTATGCAAAGATAAACGTGAATCGATAAGATGAAAGGATATCGGATCTCCCCAAACTAATTTCACATAAAGGATGAGAAGCTCGAGTGAAACGGGACACAACACCGAACACGAGAGAGTTCAAAATTGTTAGGTAATCCTGCACAAATCCACAACAAACAACAAACAACAAGAACTCGAAAGAGAATAGCCTCAACACATCACAACACATTAGAAAATAGAAAGAAAATAGAAAAAGGATAAGCATGGGGTGAACTCCCACGAAGCGGCTTGTTTTTGTTCACCGAGTCGCAAGCTCGACTCGATCCCTGAATTAATTCATCCTTAGGGAGAGTAAATAGAAAACTTTCATTGAACATACCACTGGCTTATGAAGCGTGACGATGCCGGGGTCAAAAACAAAATTCCTCACACCTAAAGGAGAAAGCAAAGGGTGGATTTATCATTGGTGTAAGTGAAGTATGGAAGAAAAATCCAAATGATAATTGTGAAGGAATTGACATCTTCAACATTGCTTTGGTAGAAAGCTTCATCACAACATTCTTCATAACCAAAATGGGCTCAAAATTCAAACATTTATCTGGTGGTTCTGGCGGAGGCAGAAGAAATGATGGTTCTTTGAAAATTAAAAGAGTCCCGGAGGAAATGTTCTCTTTTAAATTCTCCTCCAATGTTACAAGATTTTTATCATGAATATCATGATAAACTAGTATACCTGGTTTGAATACTTTGTCCTCGTTTCCAAGAGAATTCAAGGTAACACTAGCCGATAACTCCGCAGTGAAAGGCGAGTCGAAATCTAACAAAGGAGGTGGTAAAATACTTGATTCGGAGGAATCAAATGAAACGGTTAAGTCCTTTTTAAAATCCTTTGGTTTGGTTAAATGATCATTAAAATCAATCGGTCAATTATACAAAAGAGTGAATCTTATTGGGCATACAAAAGTTAAGGATTGGAACATCACTTGAAACTTCATCTTCTTTTTCTTTGATTTTTTCAACTTCTTAAGGACGAGAAAGAAGTTTTGGTTTTTGATGTAAGTAAGTTGCCAAGAGACAAATTATATTTTTCCTTATCGTAATTCGAGTCATCATTTTCCACACAAAAATCAACGCAAAAGCGAGAACAACAAATCACGTCTTCCATGGAATAAACCTTTATCTCTGGAGAGAGTAGGTGGAAGTAGGTATGGCTACTTGAAACTTCAAGGGTGGGAGGGAGGGGTAAGATCAATACCCAGTAGAAAACGGAATCTATTTCCAAGATAATTCTTCAAATTCACTTCATTTTCCGGTGAAGTAAGTGTAAAGGAAGAAGAAGACTTTAATCTGGCATCCATAGTCGTTCTCTTCAGCAGCCGCAAAGATAGGAATTCACGTTGCTAAATTTTAAATTATCATCGAATTCGAAAAGAGGATTTGAGTAAACTTGAAAATTTACTTCATGAAAATCCTTCTTAAGAGTCGAAACATCATTACCCGGTGGTAACGAATCAAGAGGAGCAAGTTCATCGGCGAACTTCTCTAAATTATCACTAATCTTCACCGGAGAAGAACTAGGAAGAAGAGTATTAGTGGTACTGCCACTAAACGGATCGTCTTTTGAAAAATCAATGATAGAAATGGCATGAACAATATTCTTTTCGCTTGGTTTTATCTTAGATTTAATCGGCATAAAAAAACAAGTTCTTCTTTTCCTACTCTTAAAGTCAAAGTTTCTTCGTACAAATCAATGAGAGCTTTTGCGGTGCGAAGGAAGGGTCTTCCTAAAATAATAGGCACTCTAGGGTCGGGCTCAAAATTAACCACCACAAAATCCTGCAAGAACAAAAGTGAAACCATCAACACTAACTAGGCAACATCCTCGGCTATGCCCATCGGGTGAGTAACCGAACAATTGGCAAGCTCGAGTGTCATACGAGTATGAGTCAATGCTTCAAGAAGCCGCAAGTTTCTTGTAGATAGAATGTGGTAAAAGGTAAAGCTAAGCTCCTGAATCGGCTAAAGGCACTGTCACCTATTAAGTTGTTCTTGTAAATGGGCACATGGGATAAAAATTTTCGCCGGAACTTTAGCTTCTCGGGACTTTGTTCATACTTATAAAGATTCGGAACATTCAGTCCTATCACAGGTTGGATGCGATCTCACTCTCGGAAGGAGCTTCTCTTTGTTCACTTTAGCAACGAGCTTATCCATATATTTAACTTTTTGGCTTTTCACAAACAAGAGCAACTTCAATCCCACTCTAAACGGAGTTGCTTGAACATCTTCAAGAACCGGCTATGTTGAGCACTTGGTTTATCGTTCTCTCTCACTTTCATCCTCTCGGGGTATGGAAGTTTAGATTGATACGAATTAGGATTTGGAGAATTAGGATCAAGATTAACGGTTTTCTTTGCTTTTGGTTTTGGAATTTCAATGAAAATGGAATCTTCTTCCCCCGGAGGTGGGACATGTGCGGTATTTTCCAAATTTGGATTTTGTCAACTTATTTTTTTTCGCGTTGACGTCTTCGGGGTTTGTTCGGAGTTGCATTTGAGGAATAGAAACATCGGCGTGATAGAACAATAGTAGCTCAAGTTTCCTCCAAAGTCTTACCGCTCCTTGTGGTGATAGCATTAATTTGCTAACGAGGGTTAGTTACGGTTTGACCTGGAAGAGTACCCGGTCATGAAGTGGAAGCGGTGTTGTTGTTGTGATAATTTTGCATAAAACCTAGCATCAAGTTTTGAAAATCATCTTGTTTCTTTTAAGAATCGTTATAACTTCTTTGAAAATCGTTTTGGTTTCTTTGAAAATTATCCAACTTCATTGCAAATTATTCAAAGTTTGCATCATTAGCCTTAAAAGCATAACTTTCAAAAATCCGTTCTTGGACACACCTTGAAATTTGTTAAAACGGGATGTGTAAAGCTTGATTAACCAAGGTTGAATTGTTGGTGTTGGGTATGTGGGGCCTTGATAAATGGCTCCTTGAATGTTTTGGGCGGTTTTGGTTGAAATTTCCTCCACGGTTTATTGATTCGAATATAAAATTGTTTCCTTGATATCGGGCTTTGGTTTCGCTTGTTGGGCTTTGAAAATTGGTTGAATGAAACCCCGGTGGTGCTCATTTGGTTTGTGCCAAATTAGGAGGATCCTTTGAACAAAATTGCAACGGCGTCCGGTTTGTTGGAATTGATGAATGTTAACATGAAAAACGAAATTTCGTTCCTTGTAATCGACAATTGTTGAAAATATGGTTTGAAGACCACATTATAGACAACGAAAAGTTTAACTTCCTCGAACTGCTTTGATGGTAAGCAGGAGTCGTAGGCATTCTTTTCACTAATTGCTTTCTCTAAATGGCACAATTCGAATATTTCATTTTTGTCTTCAAGAAAGGCGGCCATTTTTGAATCTCGAAAGAATTATCGGTAAGGTTGAAAGAAGTAGAATTACGGAGCATTCGTATCGGCATCTTGAATCATCTGGCACGACATCTTGAGTAAAACGCACTTTTGATTTAGCTTTCGATTATGGCATAAACCTCACAGAGATCATGTCCAAGAAAATTGCCACCCACCCGCGGCGGAAGATCTAATGGCGATCTTGATCATATTGTATTCAAGGTACTTGTAAAACATAACAAGTTGGTGTAATTCTGAGAAACCATGATGATGACAATGTTGCAGAAGTCCTTTGAAACCGTTCCCATGCTTTGTTTGAAAGTTTTCATTATGGTTTTTGGCTAAAGAAGTAGTGATTTTCATTCTTAAGTTAAGTTTGTTTTCGAAGGGTGAGGAAGAATTGGTTAATGAAGAACTTAAAACAAGGTCATACCCTGTGAGAATTGAACTAGTAGGTTCCGTAATCTAAGCCAATGCTCACCGGGTAAAATCACCGTCTAGAGAAGAAAGGACAAAGAGCAAAATCTAAATCGAAGTGTTCGGAAACTTCGTATGTCTATAAACGAAGAAAGTGACATTGTAGAAAAATCAAAGGGATTATGAGCGGTCTTGTCTACCCAAGCACATATTACTTTTTGGCACAAGATTGATCAAAGGTATGTTTAAGCTAAATTGTTTGCAATTATCGGTGGAAACAACTATTGCCATCTTCGTATCACACGATGGGAGATTGTAGCATTGAGTCCATGGTAACGAATTGTCGACACATTGGCAACAATTGTTTTTTAATCGATAATTGGTTCTCTTCTAAATCAAAATATTTCAACAACAACCGTAGGAGTTTGTTGTTTACGATGTCTTCGAGATAGGCGAACGAAGTGGCGGCATAAAAGAAAAACTAAAAATCAAAAAGCAAAATTTTACACTAATTTTTTTTTTAATAAAACAATGAATTTTAAACGGTTTACACGGAAGAAGGGACTTAAACCAAATAAACAACTACTTCACGTAGCTCTCAAAAATTGGCTTTTCCAAGGTGAGGGCCGTACTTCGTGAGAAAGACAACAAATGGCAAGTGTTAAATCTTTAGTTCGATTTGGGAACCAATAAGTTCACCGGAATTGATTATGATAATACCTCCGTTGAGAGTATTATATTTTGGTATTTTTACCAATTGGTGACTTTTATTTCTTTATTAAAAAGGAAGATTTTTTTTTTATATTTTTCATTTTTCTTTTTTTTATCTTTTATTTATACTAAAAAGAAAAGGAAAATATTTTTTACTTTTTTTATATTTTACGATTTTTTTGGATTTTTGAATTATAAAACAAGAATGAAACTTTCGAGGGTGAAAGGATCTTCAAACCAAATAAACTAAAAATGAAGGAATCTTAAACACTAGTCCCCGGCAACGACGCCAAAAACTGATTGTCAATTTAGATACACAATAAAATATACTATAAAAATAACATTCCACAAGAGAAATTAAGAAAATTCCTTAAGGAAAATTCACTCTCAAAAATATATATAATATAATATATAATACGTATATTTAACCGGATAAATATGATCACCCGGGTCATTTCCCCAACGACTAGTGAAATTGAAATCTCGTTTAAGCTTGGATTATGATTTGAATAAGAAATTAGATGATTTTGATATCTATGACTACTAAATAAAAAGTAACAATTAAAATTGAAAATTAAAGGCAATTTAAACAAATACGAAAAACAAATAAAACGCGACAATTAAGCAAATGAACTAAATTTAAGTCCTAAAAATGTAAACTAATTTTCTAAACCTAAGATAAGACAAAAGAAAATTTTTGGAAAAAGAAATTTTTTTTTTTTGATTATATTTGAATTTTTTATGAATTAAAAAACTAATTAAGTCTAATTAAATCCTAAAAAATATAAAAAATAAAAAGTAATTGAAATTATATTTTTCCTAAGTAAAATAAGTAAAAAGAAAATTTAAAAAAAAAGAATTACTATTTTTGGCCTTTTAGATTTAAAGATATGAATTAAACTAATTTACTAAAATATGCAGAAATTTACTAAAATTAAAAGCCCTAATTTTTAACTTTTTAATAAACTTTAATTAAACTAATTAAAAATTTTTTTGAATTTTTTTGTTTTTTTTTTTGATCAATTAAAAACTATTTAATTCTAATTAAATCCTAAAATAAAAAAATGAAAATAATTGAAATTATATTTTTCCTAAGTAAAATAAGTAAAAAGAAAAATTTTAGAAAAAAGGAATTACTATTTTGGCTTTTAGATTAAAGATGTGATTGCTTTCTAAAATTTAAAACTATTAAAAACTACTAAAAATTATAAAATATTTAAAATGTTAATCCTAAAATTTTATAAAAATTACACTAAATAAAGAAAAAGTGCAGAAATTTATAAAAGTTAAAAGCCCTAATTTTTTACTTTTTATAAAACTTTAATTAAACTTATTAAAAACTAAACCTAAATACTAATTAAAATTAATTAAACTAATTAAAAATTAACCTAAGGACTAACGGTGCAAAGGGAAAAAGGACTAACTGAGTAACTAGCGAACTAACGAAGGGTTAACAAAGAAACTTCAAAGTAACAAAATCTACCCTGAAAGCCCAACCCGACTATAAGCCAAGTCCATTTAAGCCCAAAAATTAAGATTAAGTTAAAAACAGCTTTTCATAAAAAACTTATAAAAGCAAAGTTGGAGAACAAGTTAGTGTGAGTAACTTTAATGAAAGCTTAATGAACTGAAAACCAATAATAAGCTCAATAAAAGCTTATTTATAATCTGAAATCAGAAAGTAGCCATTTCCCTTGGTTTTTACTTATCAGCTTGTTAAAAGCTCAATTTAAGCTTAAATGAAAAAAAACAAAGTGTTCTAGAAAGCTTATAATGTGCTGGAAATATAAATGAAAAGCTACTTGACTAATTTAAACTAGAGCTTATCTGAAATTGAGTGACAAAGTATCAAAGTCAGAAGTAAGCTTAACTTTAACAAATTCAAATTAAGCTCAAATGCTCAAAAAGCAATTTCAGACTTTAAGCTTATGCAGACTTATTAAACAACTTATAAACTACTAATTTAAATGATAAAAAACAACCACTATCAGCTAGAAATCAAACTTTAAAGCTAAAAACTATTAACTACTGTTTTTGGTATTTTGAGTTTTTTAGTGACTTTAAAGAGCAAAATAAGCCTAACATTTAAGCTAGACAATGAAATGCAAGACTAAATCTTCTTAAAACTATATCTATCCTATAAACTACTAGAATCTCTAAGCCTAATTCCTATGAACGTACAATGAAATGAAGCTCAAAAAGTGACAGCAGTGGTAACTTGATTACCACTGCTGATGTAATTTGCCAAATGTACAAAACAAAAGTGCAGGTGACCTCAATGATTTAACCTGCATAAAACTTACTCAATAAGAGTGAGTGAACACAATTCAAGCAACAACCAAGCCTTAAATGGCTTGGTTCAAATTTTTAAAAGCAAAAATTTAGGAAATAGGTACCCTGGTGCAGACACATACAAATTAAGCCATAACTTTTTGCAAAATAAAAACTAACTTCTAAAAACTGAGTTACTACTTTCCTAAAATGATAACACAACTATCTCAACCAAATTGCACAATCTTCTTTGACTTTTAGAGGTCAAACTTTCTAAATCCAAACACCCCTTATGAATTTGACAGATCAGAATCAAGCTAGCTATTTGAAATCTACTTAACATAATCTTATTACCAGATAATAATTGACTTAAAACAAGCTTAACTAACAAGATTAAACAACTGAATAAGCCTAGAAATCTAAAATCTAAACTATGCTAATGATATTTTTGGCTTTTATGGTTTTTTAAGTCAGAAACAAATATACTAAGTTTTATAGTTTAATAAGCAAAAACAGAAAAGCAATAGTAACTAATAAGCTCAATTATAGAGAAATAAGCACAAATAAGCTACAATTAAGCAGATCTACAACTAAGAGCAATTATTAAGCTAATTATTGAACTAGAAATGAAAACAAAAAAGTAAATGAAAAACTTACAACTTTCCTAGCTAAACAAGGCTATGACTGCTCTTAGAGCTTTGCTGCAAGCTCTCCTAGCTTATTAATAAGCTAGGAGTAATAGTCCCTTTTGGTTTTCCATTACAACCAACTTCCTTAGCTTTCCAATTATTTGCATAGGTAAGGTAATAGGTTTTTTTAAGCTAATTTTAAGAAGTTTAAGTAGGATTTAGATCAATTAAGCTCAATCATGAGCTTAGAGACTCATGAGAGCTGAATAGAGCTTATTGAGGGCTTATAGAAATAGTTTTACTTATTGAGAGATTATGAATAAAAGAGAGTTAAGATAGATCAAAAGCAAACACTAAATTTTATTAACTAGAAACTTTTGATTACATTATGAAACGGAAAATTACAGCTGAGTTTTTAAAAGAAAATTACAATAAGCAAAAATCCAAAAGCTATACTAAAAGCTAAAAAAACTAGATAAGATAAAAGATTCCATGTGTGTGAGAGGTGTGTCCCTTTTTATAGTGCCAAGCTGAAGCTTCTAGGTCTTCTCAGCCTCTGCACGCTCCAATAGATCCTGTCCATTAATTTCTTCAATGATTGGGAGCTAAATAAGAGCCGTTGGATCAAATGTGTGCACTCAAGGATTGCCAAGCTGTCATTCCTTGATGTGACAGCTTGTGCTTCTTTTGTGAGAGGATCTAGTGTAAAATCTATCCATCACTTGTGCTTCTTAAGTGTCCACGTGGCCTCTTGCTTGAACTAGCCAATTAGAGTCCCTTGATATTACAAATTTGACCTTGCCATAGTGTTGTTCATCACTTGAATTGACTTCCGTACCCTTTAATTTTGAAAACCCCTTTGATTTGACTGAAGGCACGTTTGGGACGAAGGGTGAATAGTGCCAAGCCCTTGGCGCTCTTTTTTAACTGAAAAGGTAAAAATTCGGTTTGAACTTAGGGTTAATTACACAATGAGCCCCTCTCTTTGTTATCTCTAAAGTATAGTGTAAAAGAAGTTTAGAAAATGGCAATTTAGGTCCTTGTTGTTTTATAAAAGAGTAATGGGCTAGGTACTTGGGCTCTTGGATCCGGGTGAGGCCCATTTAGGGTTAGGGACCATTTATGGACTTTTTTGAAAGTTAAGGGGTTATTTTGAAACATTTTGGGTCTTGTTGACTTTTGTTGACCAAGATTGACTGGAGTTTGCTGTAGATTTGACTTTTTCTGGCTTTGGCTTCTGGCTTTTGTACACTCTTCCATTCTCGTGTCCGTGATTGCTTGTTTTTGATGGTTTTCTTGTAATTTCTGATATATCCGTACCTACACACACAGAACACAGAAACAAGTATATTTTTTGCCATTTTTCACTGTGTTTTGGGTTTAATTGGGTTATTTAAAGCATAAATGGATATGTGTATTTTACACTTATCAAGTACCTAGGATGCATCCATACGCTCCCTACAACTCAAATCATATATGGCCAAGTGCATAATAGAGCACACAAAATGAAAGGGAATGCCATGGACTGATCACCCCGCCACAGATAGTGTCACGCTATTAGTTCCTCAATGACGCGGCCATGGTACCTCCATGGCTAGTTAGCTCAGGCATCGGAACAGAACAAAGGGTTCATATAGCATAACAAAACGAACATATTATGTCCAAGGTAAATCATGTCTAAACAAAACGGATAAGTTCATATCATGGCAATATTAAATGAAGCACGTATCAAACGAATTCAAAGGGCTTAACGAAGTTATCAAATAAGGTAGCAAACGAATAACGAATAATGGGATGGAAAGCATAAATATTGATTTCAAAGGAGCAATAGATAAGAATCAAATGTCATAAGAATCCTTAAAAGAAAGGATAGAATATATGTACCTTAAGAGTAATTCAACGCGTATCTGAAAACACAACTTACTCCTTCTTTGGATTATCTACATAAGTTAAAGGACCAATAATTATTAACATTAATTATTTTGAATGTTTATTCATTATACGTGACCTCTTAGTTTAATATAATCAATTGCTACAAGATTGAGTTATGTTTACTTTTCTTTATATTCATGTTAAGGATTTGTGATATAGCCGGGGTCTCTAAGTTTTTCGGGCAACTTTTTTAGGATAACCGCCGAACAATTCTCATTCACCGGTGTTTTGGCTAAGTCAAACAATTTTTCTTTGTTATTTAAGAGACTTTTAAACATTGAAGCAAATTTCGGCATATGTAGAAGAGCATCCGCGAAACTGAGCTCGAAATGTAATTCCCTAAAGATTTCAACAAATTTCGAAGCAAGATTATCATCTTTTTCACGGAGCTTTTGTTTGTTGGCTCTCGAAGGATAAGGTATAGACGGTTTAGGCTTAGGAGCAACAACGGGCTCATCAATTGGAGCTTGAATTTGGACTACCGGAGGTTGGATGTTTTTGGTACTCGGTTGCACCGTATCCTTTGTCACCTCGGGTTCCCGTTCCACCACCTTAGGAAGAGAAGAAGACGGGGGTGGAATTGGGGGTCCATCATAAGAAATGCCACTTCGGGTGGTGATTGCTTTCAAATCACCTCTCGGGTTAGCAACGGTGTTGCTAGGAAGTGAACCCGAACCCGAAGTAGAAGCGGTATTCATTTTCATGAATTGACCAAACATGTTCTTAAGCTCGATGTTAGAATTTGTTAAAGAGGTCATTTGGGTTTGCATGTTTTTCATCACCGCATCATTTGCCTTTATGTAGTTTGAGAAATCACTAGTCGTCACAACTTGTGGTTGATGAATCGGGGCTTGATAAGCCGGAGCTTGATAATTTTGGTTTCCTTGATTAATTCCTCTGTTTTGATTGTAACCTTGATTGTACCGGGTTTGATTATTTTGCACATTCGGTTGAGCAAAACCTGCAGCCGTTGTTTTTGAGGGAGGGAAGAAATAGTTAATAAACTTGGACACAAGATCGTCCCAAGTGAGAATAGAATGAGGAGGTTCTTTGTCGAGCCAAATCCGGGCTGGACCATCGATAGAAAAAAGCAGAAGCTTAATCCATGTCTCGGGCACATCTTTGTACTTCAACGTAGAAGTAATCTTGTTAAAA
>BQNB010002116.1:37675-128949 GCA_026074375.1 Tanacetum coccineum
GCAACACGACGTATTCATGCACATGATACGGCGTATTCACCAGATTGATCCATATTTAGTTTGTTTAGTTTAGTTTAAATTATCCCTAGGTACCAAGATACGAATGCACACGTTTTTCCTATGTTTAATACAGGACCTTGGAAGCAAAGAATATCGACTAAAATTGGTGGAGAATTTACAAATCTGGAAGATCTTGAAGTGTTGGAGTCTTGAAACATCAAGGCGGTTGTTCAACATAATCTTGCTTAATAACTCAACATGGAGAATCTACCGAGCAAATATCAGGGGAGTTTCTTATTCTAATTCTTGTTAAAAACTGTATTTAATGTTTAATCTATACAACGAGGATGTTGTATAATTCAAGTGGGATGGGGGGGATGGAATTAGAATGTTTACTTGTCCTAATTTTCACACGAAAATGCTTAAATTATGCTCAAATTAAAAATTTTTCAAGCATACTTTTGTGAAATTACTTGATACATAACCCGCACACAATAACCCTTGGTAGATATTGTGAGGATTTAACCTTATCCGTTTCCAAATGTTTACCCAAATTCCACAAAAATATGAGTGTGCCGGTGATGTAGTGGACTTTAGAACTTGGCTTAGTATATCTATTCGAGATCGTAATAATGAGTACTATGGACTTAGATGGAGTAACTTGTTGTAAATTTTTAGGATTACACCCAAATAGCCTTTACATGTTGCTTATTAACTAACTACACTGGTTAGTTAATCCCCGTATAAACCATTTGTTTACTCTCACTTTAAGAGTAAGATACCCCTAGAACAACCCGTAGAGCTAATCCTTTAGGAACTACATCAATTATTTGTTTCGTTACACCTTTACACCTTAGCCTACCCTGTTAGATTAAGTTTATTTTATAGTTTCTTAAAGTGTAAAGTTTGTATTTCCCAAGTCTTGTGTCTATTTTGGTACGATTGGAAGAAATTTGCATATTGCAAATGGGAATGTATATTATAGTCAAAACTCATTTATTTTTACTACCATCGCAATTATGGGTACGTCCGAAGAATGAAGGAATTATCGAAGGAATTATCCGGAATTATTATGATCGTGAAAATGGTGAAACTACACCGAGTTTCGTAGTATAGTATTAGCAAGAAAATCGAAAAAATTAGAAAAATCGCAACAAAAAAGAGAAGGAAAAGTTTGAAGATAATCCTTTGTTTGAGTAAACTACCAAAGGAATTAACACAGAATACGATTATTTGTTGATCAAAACGACGATGTAGATGTTATGGTATAGAAAGTGGAAGATATCGCCACTTGCCTTGTAAAGTATGTAAAGTATGGGATGATTGGGAAGTTAACCGTTACGGGAATGCCAACTTAGGTTGTTGTTTTTTATCTATGATCAAGACGTTGTAAATAGTTGTGTCTTTATCATGGTAACGGTCGAGAAAAAGTGTCTAGCAACTTGTATTTTAGACTTAATCTATTTGTTTCGTAATTTTTATTTAACAACAATTTATTTCCCTTTCCTAATCATTAACCATGGGTTTTACGCGAATGAGGATGTGATCGAGCATGCATGTCTATTCTGTCGTTACGGCCATGTATGCATATCTCAGCTGCCTTGCTGGTTTATTACTATTAGTGAAATTTAGAAGATCCATACCCTATATTACTCTACTATTCTTACTCTTTAGCTTATTCGAGGTAGGAGTGAGCAGTCACATGTGTCTATCCCATCGTTACGAGTGTGTATGTGTAGTCTTTGTCGCCCTCCTAGAATATTGGTATCGATAAAGATTAGTTAGAGTAATCAACCCTAAGCCTTATCATACAAACCCATATTTACCTTTATAAACTTGTTACTCCTTAGCTTTAGCAGTGGAGATGTGTATCCTTGCCAAGCTTATGATAGAATACTCGTCACGACCGAGCAATTGAGAGAATTAGTTACATGTTACCACATAGATTAGTTGAGTGATTTGAGTGTTTTCATCTTCCTATTTTTTTTTTTTATTTTTTTTTCTTTATCGGGAGGTGTTTGGTTTGTGTACTGAAAAACAAATAAATGCTTTAACGAAAAAATCCTTAGGGAACATTTTTTATAGCTTCATAGCATACTTGAGGACAAGTAGGATTCAAGTGGGGGGATATGACATCAAATAACGTCTATTTTATAGCATCATTTATCCAATGTAATTAACCCATTTTGTATAATTATTGCAAAGAATTGTTACTTAATCGTTTATATTTGAGAATTGCAGTAATTACGAAGTACTTGGTGAATATTAGCAAAAGGCCGCGCCATCTGGATCTTAAACGCAGATATTTGAGATTAAATGATTCGACAAACCAATACGCCGTATCCATTAAGGAAGATACGTCGTATCCGTACCTGCACTCACCAAAGACCACAAAGAAAACAAGTCTAATACGTCGTATCCAGGAAAGGCAATACGCCGTATTCAAGCTATATGGGAATAAAATATTCTAGAATATATTAAAGGTGGTCCCTACTCCAAGAAACTCCAATACGCCGTATCTAACCTATTGGATACGCCGTATCAAACCGACTTCCAGACAGTATAAAAATGAAAACTCAAAAAAACGATTTTCATCAGGGGTGTGCTAAATCATATTCTCGATACCTAAACCACAAAAGTCAATTTTCAGAGGAGAAAAAGAGCAGAAGAGATCTTGCAACGCATTCTAATCCATAGAAGACAACGTGTAATTTCTTATACTTTTGTAATCGTTCAGTTTTTGGTATCATTCGTTTACTCAGTTAGTTTACCTTGGCTAAAATAATTACTCTTGTATTAATTATGATGTTTGAATACTAATACCTTCGGGTATTAACCGTTATTATGAAGATCTGAATGTTTGGTTTTGTTTATATCTCGATTGCTTAATTTATCATTGTATGCTTGTTTATGTTTATCAATTCATACTTGTTTACGTGCTTTTGTATGCAACCTATAATTCAACTGGATCTAGTGATACGGACCAAGTAATCTAGATGCCGGGATAGCTCTCCATATAGTGATTTATACATCTAGAATCATAGGATCACAAGTATTGTCCTTCTAAAATCGTGCTATGGATACGCTTCTGGCTTAACTAGTTAACGGAAATTGCCTTTGGTTTATTGAACATGTTGACTAGTAGGTGAATCTAGATAATTCAACAAATAATGTTCTGATTCCATTGGATAGTTGGACATGTGGACAACTAGAGTATAAATTGCCATTAAGCAGTATGTGGGTAAAGTCTCTATGAGCTAAGGTTTAACAAGATCACCATTGCTTTAATCACTAAGATAGATTATAATCAGGTAATAAGGATGCTTTATGCGGATGCTTTAATTGTGACAGAATTAATGTATCTAGGTCTTAGGATGAAGTCCCACCTAAGTCTAAGAATGATATGCCTCATTGAGATAAGTAATCATTGCACTGAATAAACAAACCAACCATCTAATCGGATTAATGATGGCTAATATAGTTTTTATCATAAGGCTAGACCGTTCTTTTATCTTCTATTAATTTGCTCGCGTGGTTTAAAGTGTCTTGAATTGATTCAAGTCACCAAACAAACTTGTACCAGTCTCTCAGGCTGAAACTCCCCTTTTACCTGTTAGAATTAGGATTAGAACTAACATAGGTTTAGCATAGGTTTGACTTAGATTAGAATTAAGTTAGATTAGTAAACCAAAATATAAATAAATTGATAGATTTAACCTCGCTTCAAGTGTTCGACACCCTACTTACCATGAATCTACCACCGATCGGGTACACTGCCCGATAAAGTGTTGTTTTTGGTTAAGTCGGAAAAATATAAATTTAAAACTTGAAATATCATAAATAAACACCACACAACGACACATCAATGAATTTCGAGCATAAGTTACAAATTATTTTAAAACATGTCAAAATGGCTTGCTATTATTTTCGATAGCAACCCGCGGTCTTCAATTAACAGGCAATATTTCATAAAAAGTAAACTTGACTCTCAAACGGGAATTTATATTCTCTAGGCATGGGTCATCACTTATGACCATGCAGAAGGCTTGTGATTACTTTTGAACACACCCCGTGCTTTTTTCCAAATAAATGTACGTGCCAGTGCATTTATTTGGTCAAAATAAAGATAATCTTATTTTTTATAAGGTGTTGATTTTTAAAACAAAAATAATCATCTCAGTAATTCATCAAATAATGATTTATCAAGGCATGTTGACCACTCAAACAACGACTACATCTCTTTAAATAGAAAAAGGGATCATTGTTTGAGGGGGAGAAACAATGTCAAATAAGCTCTTCAATCATCTTTTATGATAAACGAGAAAAAGTTTTTAAAACTATAAAGAAAAAAATATTGTATCCGGAAATTAATTCATTTTAACTTTGATTGAGCATAATATATTTAGTTGTTTTATGCCTTTAGGTATTTAATAGAAAATTTTAAGGCTTAGTCTAGTTTAATAAAATTTTAGGGACTATTTGTGCCAATAGTAAAACTAGTATAAACCTTAGGAAAGTTATTAAATGGAAATACTAAGGGATATAAACTTGGGGCGGCATTTGTATAAAAAAATCATAAGATTTTAAATAAACAAACACCTCACCTGTTTTGTCTTCATAACACTCAAAACAAACACTCTCATTTCATCCATTGTTGAAATTAACCAAGATCAAGAACACCTCAATTCGTGTATTTCAAACCTTAAGGTAAACGATGAATATGTTTATTACTCTCTAACAAGCTTCTTATCAAAAGGAATTAGGTTAAAACACTAAATCTTACTCGAAAACCCTAGAAATTGGTCTAGGGTTCATCAAAAATAAAAGTGGTCTATTACCTAAATTGATAGATGGGTTTTGATGGGTAAGGGATGTAGAATACTCGGTTGTAACAGGTTTACATGGGGGTAACATATAAATGTTTCTTGTGTGATTCTTTGGTTCGAATATGTGGGATTTTAGGGAAATACATGTAAATGGTTATGGGTTTGTGTTTATAAGTGTTGTTGACCCTTTGTGAATGTTTGAGTGAGCTAAAACAAGTCTAAACAACAAATCTTGATTATCTTGGGTTTTAAGGGTTCAAACGAGTCAAAAATTGCAAAAGTTGAAATTCTTGTGGTTAATTCATGTTTATCCTGACTCATATGTTGTTTATGATAGATATGGCTCTTATTGTGATTGATATTGATTTTTGAAATTTGAAGTTTGTGATGGTGAAAAACCTAGGCGAATTAAACATGTTCAACTTAGGCGAACTAAACATGTTCGCTTAGGCGAACTAAACATCTCTAATTAGGTGAACTAAACAGTTTTGATAAGGCAAATTAAACATGTTTAACTTAGGCGAACTAAACATGGTTTAACAAGGCGAACAAAACAGTTTTAATAAGGCGAATAAAACATGTTCACTTGGGCGAACTAAACATGTCTAACGAGGTGAACTACACATATTAACTAGGCGATTTAAACATGTTCACTACGCGAACTAAACACAGTTTATCTAGGCGAATTAAACATGTTTAATAAGCAAACTATAATTGTTTCTCTAGGCAATCTGTTCATGTGATACTAAGCAAATTATACATAAATTAGGCAAATTATTCCTTAATTTATCTTACTACTTGATTTAGTTAGGGTAAGTTTGCCTTAGTATTCAATCTAGTTGCTTAGATGCCTAAAGTCATGTTGTCCTATCAAGTTGCCTATCTGATTATTGTTCATCATCCTGTGTAACTATTGCCTGCCTATCAAAATTTGTTTAATCCTTATTCAATCTAGTTGCTTAGATGCCTAAAGTCATGTTGTCCGATCAAGTTGTCTATCTGATTATTGTTCATCATCATGTGTAACTATCGCCTGCCTGTCAAAATGTGTTTAATCCTTATTCAATAATCATAACTTGCATCTATAATCTATCAACATGAAACAAATTATCATACAGTAATATATATATTTGTTTGTATATAAACTGTACTGGACAAATCTTAGCAGAATCATGGCTACTACTGCTGCTCAACAAATTGTTCTGAACAATGCTTTGGTTTCTCCTGAGAAACAAGTCGAGATTGGCAAATGCAACTTGAGAATTAATCCTAAAAATACTCAAAAGGAACCCACTTATCAAGTTGTTTTGGACGCTCTTGCTCTTACTACTTGCTATCAAGATTTTCTTATCACTGCAAGTGTTCCAGTGATATACATGCAGTAGTTCTAGGCCACCATCAACAAGGATGATTCATCTTACCGATTCAAGATTGACAAGAAAAGGTTCTATGTTGATATGGAAGTATTTAGAGAGATTTTCCAAATCTGTCCTAGACTTCTGGATCAGGAATTTGATGAACCTCCTTCTAAAGAATAAATTCTCTCCTTCATCAAGGAACTTGGCCACACTATAAATATTAAGAATATCACTACCGTGGTTGTTGATCATATGCATCAACCTTGGAGAACCTTTTCTGCAATAATCAATATGTGTCTAAGTGGGAAGTGTTAGGATTGATAAAAGTGACGATCTTATTGAGATAAATGTCTTGTAATAAATAGTGAATTAATATTGTGTAATAGGGTAAGTCAAAGGGGCTAAATGGTAAAAGTCTAAAAGTCAAGGGCTTTATGCTCATTATTGTAAATGGGTATAAATACCCCTCCACCACCTCATTTGTGAGGTGTGTCTTGTATGTGTATTCAAGTTTCATTTCATTATCCTCCTCCCTCTTTCTCTCTCTACTTTCTCTCTCTAAACTTATCACTATATTTCTTATTGATCCTGAATTCAGACCTAACAGGAAGACTACAAGTCTTGACAAGATACGCCTTTCAAGAGCTCAAATTATTTGGGGAATGTACTATAAAAAGAACATTGACTTTATTGCACTACTTTGGGAAGACTTTGCATTTCAGATAGATAACAGAGACGTCAAGAAACAAGAGAAAATGTACTATCCCAGATTCACCAAGGCTATCATTCATCACTTATTTACTAAAGACAAGTCTATTTCAATGAGGAACAAAATGTTTATGCATACTGCTCAGGATGACAGCATTTCGGGTACCTTGATATTTGTCTCCAAAGATGAAGACACTCAAGTGTATGGAGCTCTTATTCCTACAATAACGACTACTCCAAGGATACGAAACTCTCTTGCCTACTAGACTTATCTTGCATTCGCTACTAGAGCTGAAACTCCAAAGCCGAAAAGGATATACAAGAAACCTACCTCTCCCATGATCAAGAGAACCACTACATCTCCTCAAGAAACTCCTCCCAAAAAGAAGTATGAACCTGATAAGAAAGTTGTATCTTCCAAGAAACCTGCTACTAAAAGACAGTCTGCTAGTGTTCGAATCTGAGACACTCCTGGTGTGTCTGTGTCAAAGAAGAAGGCTCCGGCTAAGGCTGAAAGAAGCAAGGGAATTAAATTGCCATCTAATGCCGCATTACTTGAGGAAGCTTAATTAAAGAAGGTCCTTAAAAGAAAAAAACGAGATACAAACATTCATCAAGCAGGTGGCTCAAGTGAGGGAGCTGAATCCGAATTAGAGGTTCTTGATGAGCCAAAATGTAAATCAATTGACACAAGTGAAGGAACTGGTTCAAAACTAGGGGTTCCCAATGTTTCCACATTGGATTCTTCTGAAAGGGATAACGAATCTTGGGTTGATAGTGGTGATGAAGCCGATGAATAAAGTGATGATGAAAGAACAAAGTCTGATGATGAACAAACTAAGACTGATAATCCTAAAACAAGTGATGATGAAGAAGAAACGCAAGATGATGAGTCCGTACATACTCCTGAAGACTATGTACCAACTCATGATGAAACGAATGATGAATCAAAGAATGTTGATGACGAAGAGTATGAAAGCATCAATGAAGAGCTATATGGTGATGTCAACATTAGTTTGACAGATGCTGAGCCTACTGACAAAGAGAAAGATGATGAAGAGATGACAGTTGTTGGTCATGTGAACGTTAATCAAGAGGGTGCAGGTAATCAAGTCAAGGATGATGCTCAAGCAACACATCAGACTGAAGGTCTAATTCCAAGTTCTTCTATCTCATTCGACTATGCTGCTAAATATCTCACTTTGATAATATTCCCCCAGTTGACATAGAAGTTGTGTCAATGTTGGATATTAATGTTCAACATAAAGTTTCACGTACCTCACCTCTTCTCACCATCCAGGGCTGTAATCCGCCCCAACATAATGTTCCAAGCCACACGAAATAGTACAACTCGTCGTCAACAACTCTTTCTTCTCTTTTTGACTTCACTCTTTCCTCATCTTCAACAATTAACACCAATCCCAACACCAACAACAACTGAAGCTACAACCTCTACCACTGTTGTTTCTGAATCTGAAACCCTCGCTGCTCTCCATCAAAGAATCTCTGATTTGGAGAAGTATGTAAAAGAGCTCAAAGATGTTGATAACTCCACAAAAGTTATTTTAACTATTTAATCTAAAGTCCCAAAAGCTGTAAAATAGTACCTCAGATCAAGCTTGGACGATGCTATGCATAAGGTGATTAAGAAAAACGTTGCTGGCATCATTAAAGAACACTCTGTTCTAGGTGAAACTGTAGAGAGACTCAGGCAGCAATATGCACCTCAAAAAAGTGTTGAAGATATTCAAGAAATCAAGAAGGGGCATGCAAGAAAGAAACAAGTGCCTAAAGAAACTATCACTTCATTTGATACCACCACTATTGTAGAATTTGATCAAAAAACTACCTTGTTTAAAATAATGACTAAATCCAAGTCATTCAAAAAAAGTCCGAAGCAAAGAGATCTGTATCATGCTCCAGGAGTCAATACTGAGGATAGAAGAGGCTATAACAAGGAGTAGATGATAAATTAAAGAAAAGGAAACAAGATGATGCTGATAAAGATGAGGGCCCTTCCGCTGGATCAGACCGAGGGTTAAATAGATGGAGAAAAGACACTAAACCATCTAAGAAGGCCAAGCCAACTGAAACTTCCAAAGGCACTTCCAAATCTCAGCCAAGATCTACTAGCAAGTCTAAAAAAGTAGAGGAGACAGTGTTTGAGGCTGGAGATACTCAAGAGCCACAAAATCAAAGACAAGACATAAGTAATACTGATGATCAATCCAATGTCAAGGCTGATCCAAAGCATGACTGGTTTAAGAAACCTCAAAGGCCTCCGACTCCTTATTCGGATTGGAATGTTAGAAAAAATAGTTTTACTTAAACCTACTCAAAACCTGAGATCAGCAAAATGGCCTCAAGTAGAAGAACCTCCTCTTTTTTCGACGAGCCTTAATTTTTTGAAAAAAAGCCACTCCGGTCACTTCTCAGCATATGTCATGAACAATCTTAAGATTGATAATCTAACACAAGAACATCTTGTTGGACCAGTTTTTAATCTTCTCAAAGGGACATGCAAAAGTCATGTGGAACTCGAGTATTACAATGAAGAATGTTATAAAGCTGTAATTGATCGACTGGACTAGAATAACCCTAAAGGAAAGGAATATCCGTTTGATCTTAGCAAGCCACTACTGTTGATTATGGTTCAAGGTCGTCAAGTTGTTCCTGTTAAATTCTTTATCAATAATGATCTTGTGTATCTGGGGGGAGGAAGATCAAGCAAAAAACATACGACTTCCACAACAAAAAACAAAATTCTGCTAAGTATGATATTCTAGGCATTGAAGACATGGTTCCATCGTTATGAAGTCCGGTAAAGGTATCCCATGATAGATATGATGTCTAGGGAATTTCTCACTAGGGTCCTAAACGATAATGATTTTATGGATTCACAAGCAACAAGGTGTCTAAAAATGATGTGTACTCCACGAAAATAATTATTGGAGTAACCAAAGTAAAAGTTATGAAGTGGTATGATTATGGTTATTTGGAGGAGATTGAAGTTCGAAGAGAAGATCAGCATCTATACAAGTTCAAGGAAGGTGACTTTCCAAGACTTCACCTGTATGATATTGAAGACATACCGCTTCTCTTGGTTCAAAAGAAACTCTCTAATCTTAAAAGAGATGTCATTTTCGACTTGGGTGTGGGATTACGGATGTTTACCAGACGTGTTGTCATTCTTAAGCGAGTGGAAGACCTTTAACTAGGAGTCAAAAGCTACCAGAAGAAGCTCAATATCACCAAGCCAGAGACATTCAGGTCTGACATCTCTAACAGAATTCCTTACACTGCATACAACAGTCCTCAAGGAATTATCTATGTAGACAATTACAAAAGATACAGGTTGATGCGCACGAATGAACTTTACAAGGTTAGTGATGGGACGCTCACATCTGTTAGAACTGTTCTTCATGATATTGCTTCAAACCTGAGGATGAATTTATTGCCGAAGAAAAGATGGAGTAGTTTAGACAGAAAAAGGTCTGCATCATGATCAAGGCTATCAATCAGCTGCTGCTAGAGAGAAGGTTAATGAGGAGCTTGGAGAAGTTTGTTGGTGGGAGTACAGGGAAGAACTCAGACTGCTTGAACGGACAATATGACTGTGTCGTATTTTGTCATACTCCATTTTAGGTCACTCTCTCACAATTATAAACTTGTGAATATGTAAATAAGTAGGGTAGACAATTAAAATAGGCATATATACTGTTTGAGTATGAATTTTCAAGAATTTCTTAGTAAATTCAAAAAAAAAATTAACGTACTCAAACACCATATAATTCCCTCATAATTTAAGGGGGAGCATCAAAATGTTCCTGATAAAAAGTTTGATATATAATTAGAACATTTTTCTCCTCAAATAATTTTCATACATATTTGAATCAATTGATATCAAAATATAAAGAGATTTGACATTTTGGATAAGGGGAGAAAATGTGATTAAAATGTAAATAAAATGTGATCTGAATGACTCATGTGTGAACTTCTTCCTCGTATGTGCTAAACATTTTAAGTTATCGATGCACATATGCAGGGGGAGCTGTTCTGAAAAGTAAAATCATCAAGGTACTAAATGTTTTGATTTATATCAAAGTACCTTGATCGACGTTTTCAAATGGTTTTAAGGCTGTAAACAATACCAAAAGATCAACCATGTACTTAATTAATTAGAGTTATAAGGTGGTTAGATATAGGTGTTCGTTCCCATGATCCAGCCAGAACTGGAGGGATCTACCCAGGGACATTCCATTAGATAGAATAGAAGTCCATAGGTACGATAAAAAGGAGAAAAAGTGAGAAAAAGGAGAAAATGTGGATTAAGACAGAGCTAACACTGGAACAAACCCAACAAGGTGTTAGTGATGAAGTCTTGGTAAGCATTGAAGGGGTTAAAGAATGAAAAAGAAATATAAAGATATAGGGTGAAAAGAAAGAAGCCCTCCTTACACTTAGGCGGAAACCGAGTCAATACATATGCTATCAAAAACACTAAGTTGTTGTCTGGTATTGAAGATAGTCATTATAGACCTAGTGATGTGATGCACAACCCTCCCTAGCCACTCAAGGTCTCTCAAAAGACTCTTGTTTCATTTCTTACGAAGATTACATGCATTTCTATCAACTTTCTCACTCCGAGTTAGTTGGTATTGAAAAGGTGGCAGTCTGCTCCAGCCTCTGATTACTAAAACTAAAATGCATTATCAAGTCTAGAGCCAAAAGAGATCATCCATAAATCTTACTAGGACGTTGTTCAAATATATTTGTTTTTCATACACTGTGAAAGCAAGTAATATCTTAAGAGTCCTACGCATTATCCTTGTGATTTTGCGAGAACATCAGAGTGATACTAAAGTATTCACAATGACGATGGAAATCCTTCTAGAGCCAAAATCAAACAAGCTCTATGGTAGGTAACTTGTGAGATCCTATATGGATCAAACTTGTGACACTGGATATAGATTCAGTCTAGACTATGAATTGACGATTGATCAATTTTTGAAATGGATAAAACTCTCGATGTGTCGCAAAATCAATTTAGTAAGTGACACGTTGATTGATTTCAAATCAATTTTTGATTCAATCAGTGAGACTTTGTTTTACTAGTTCACTCATACCGTTTTGTCTACTTTGAGACACTCTGATAATGAGAACGGCTTGTGCAGATGTGAAACCCTGGCAAGGAGATTCTTCGGAATTCTACCTGATCACAGGTAGTATTTATACTGATTAATAGGGAACCGTGGTTATTGCAACCGTATTTGATGAAGTGACAAAGACACTCTCGTCTATATATGTTGTTTATCACTAACCCATTTATGCATGAAATCTTGATGGCAGCCGCAGCTGGTTCAAGACAAGTCAAGATTCATAGACTTCCGCTACTCTGATACCGCACATCCTTCTTGAAGCGACAAAGTGTTAAAGTTAAAGAACTTCAAGAAAGATGTTTTATTCAAGCTTTCAAGTTAAAGATCAAATATAGTATGAGCCTGTCGGCCCGAAAGTCACAAGTACACAAGATGGCAAAAGTGTAACATCCCGCTCTGATAAAGAGACCAAGAGTCACATTATGGTGTCATATCAGAACATATAAACGCAAGCGGAAGACTTTATTAAATAAAAATACTAGGTAATGAAACAAAAGGACTTCCAAAAGTCTAAATAGAAGAAATCTTCAAACAAAAGGGTCTTAAACATAAATCTAAAACAATGGGGAAACTAATAAGGGTTGGTCCTCTAGAAGTTTCCTACACTCATCACTCAAATCCCAGCTTCCCGCTTATTACCTGCCGCAGGAAAAGAAAACGCGGCTGAGCTAATGCTCAGTGAACAGATATAATAATAATGAGAGAAAAAGACAAAAGAATAAATGAAAAGAATCACGAGAACCCGCTAAACAAATATCATACGAAATATGAATCGAATGAATAAGAATCAAGAACAACAAAGGAATGCCCACGAGCTCAGATAAATGTCTAAACATGATACATAAATAGACCCTAAACAGATATAATTAAATAGTCACATAATCAAATGTACACAGGTATGCATTCCCTGATGTACCTAGGATGCATCTATACGCTCCCTGCAAAACAAAGTCATATTCATATACACAAGTACAATGACAAGTATACATACATATGTAAGCTAATAATAATCAAAGGCCATCATTCAAAAGCGAACGCCGTGGACCAATCACACCGTCACAGATAGTGTCATGCCATTGGTGCATCAATGACATGTTCATGGTACCTCTATGACTAGTTCAAATAGCTCAGGCAAAGATTTACGCAAACTGAACAAGTTACCAATAATTCAATCAAGATAACCGATCTAATATCATATTCAAACAAAGATGAAAGGAATGATGAATGCGAATATCAAATCAAACAGAATATCAACGAATATCAATGAGTCATAAGTACAGATAGCAAATCAGACGGAATATTAAATGAATCAAAGTAGCTGAAACAAATGAGAAACAAGTCATGAGATGTCCTTACTAAAAGAACGGAATATTTGTACCTTAACAAACAAGCAACAGAGAGATCGAACACGAAGACAAAAGATCAAAACCTCTTCACCGAATCTACATAAATCCATGATTACATATTATTATATATCTTATTTCATAAGTTTATTACTTAATCTTACCATTTAAAACACTTAAGGTAACTAAATTAGGGTTTTCCAATTTTCTAGAATCTGCCAATATTTTTAAGCATGTTTCCCGATGTTAAAGACCATTTAAACGAGCTCCTAAAAATATACCAAAAATTACAGAGGTTCCCACATGTGTCTAGTATGTCTATGAATTTTGGTGGATTTTATTTCCATGTTTAAATACCCTTACAACCCTTGTAACCAAAACTGACCCCGAAAGTGACTTGACAAAACCTTCGAAAAGTTAATGCGTAATTACCCTACTTAGACAACTCAGAAAAATCTCAAAACAATCATGGACGTAGCTAATATCATATAGATTTACCAGCTAGAAAATTAGAGTCTAACACCTTACGGTTTTTGAATTAAAAATCAAATACTACTACTGAGTTTTCGGATAGAATCTGCAGTTTTGACAGTTAATCTTATAAAAGCTAATAACCAACCTTCCCGACCTTCAAAAAATATAAACTCAACTTTTACAGAAACTAGACTAATTGAATTTAATCTTTAGGCTTAATAATCATGTCAAAAATTATTTTTATCACCGAGTTACTCCCCGATGAACACGACCCAAAATTATGAACAAAAACACTAAGACCCATAAACCCTAATTCTTATCAATCAAAACATGCCCTAGGGTTTCTAATCTTGTAGTTTTCATTAAAAACATCATTAATGATTATCTAAGGTTTCAAAACATAATTTTAGCCATAAGAATTAGATTACACCATATACAAATTAACAAGATCATGAATACATGTTT
The DNA here is from genome assembly GCA_026074375.1 of Tanacetum coccineum. Taxonomy (NCBI): domain Eukaryota; kingdom Viridiplantae; phylum Streptophyta; class Magnoliopsida; order Asterales; family Asteraceae; genus Tanacetum; species Tanacetum coccineum. The sequence continues at coordinate 52,009 of BQNB010002116.1, forward strand.
TCTTCTTTTTACCACTTTATGATTTTATGTAGAAAACTTTTGTATGAATCATGGACATAAAAGATGAATCAAAATAATCATGGAATACCTATGGAATAGAGATGGAGACAAGAACAACCAAGACACCAAGGAATCAAGAACACAAAGCTTGAATACTTCTACCGAATTCACCAACTTCTTCTTGCAAGTTCTAAGAATGATTACACAAGTTTTGGAGGATAAATTTTTAAGAGAGAATGATGAGGGAGAGGGAAGAGATCACGTTTTATATATGAGAGGAGAGGGGGACAAAAAATTTCTATTCTTTTAGAAGATTACAAAAGATTTGGTATAATCTCTTTACTCTTATTACTTAGAATAGGATTTGTAAAAAGAAGACAAAATAATTTCTAAATATATAAAGGGTGGGGGCGGATTTTAATATATATATATATATATATATCTCATTATATTTTTTTATTTTATTAAAAGAATTACCTTATGTTATGTATTTATAATACACAAATGATTATAACCCAAGGTTTTAATGTTAAAGACTTATTATTCAAACTTAGGTTATATTCGATGAAATAAAAATGTAAACCAAATTTTTGGGTTCTACAACTCTTCCCCTCTAAAAAGAAAATTTCGTCCTCGAAATTGAAATCAAAATTGAAATAGGTAGATGAATTCAGTGTTATTCAGATTACCAAAGATGACACGATATGACAAACGATAGGGGCGCGCTTAACAGTCAACCAATTCATACCAAGACTAATATCGAAGTCACTCATTTCTAGGGGAAGCAAATTAGCAAAACTAATCTTATCATCAAAATGAAGCGGACAGTTCTGATATTTGTGGTCAGACTTTTCATAGGCGTAGATATCGATAAGGTATAATTAAGTTACGTAGGGAAGATAAGGTGTTTAGCAAATGAAACAGAAACCACATAATGTGTTGCACCCGTATTAAATAAGACAAAACAGTAAAACAATTCAAGAAGAGAGTTCCCGAAATGGTACCTAAAGAGTTAGCCGCCTGATCCTAGGTCAAAGAAAATACTCGGTCAACGAATGAAACAGCGACGACAATTTAAAGTTAAGATCAAAATACGAAAGGAAGCGATCATATCAAATCAAACCTAATGTCTACCCAATCCTCATAGGTCATAACCTAGGTTCTACAGGGCGTAACATGACTCTGATACCATAATTGTAACATCCCGCTTCGATAAAGAGACCAAGAGTCACATTATGGTGTCATATCAGAACATATAAACGCAAGCGGAAGACTTTATTAAATAAAAATACTAAGTCATGAAACAAAATGACTTCCAAAAGTATTAAATTCCAACAAAGTCTAAATAGAAGAAATCTTTAAATGAAAGGGTCTTAAACATAAATCCAAAACAATGGGGAAATTAATAAGGGTTGGTCCTCTAGAAGCTTCCTACACTCATTACTCAAATCCCAGCTTCCCGCTTATTACCTGCCGCAAGAAAAGAAAACGCGGCTGAGCTAATGCTCAGTGAACAAATATAATAATAATGTGGGAAAAAGACAAAAGAATGAATGAAACGAATCACGAGAACCTGCTAAATGCTAAACAAATATCATACGTAATACGAATCGAGTGAATAAGAATCAAGAACAACAAAGGAATGCTCACGAGCTCAGATAAATGTCCAAATATGATACATGAATAGACCCTAAACAGATATAATCAAATAGTCACATAATCAAATGTACACAGGTATGCATACCTTGATGTGCCAAATATGATATGGGGTGTATAGCACACACACAACCATTCACCTAACCTAAACGGAACAAAGTACCTAGGATGCATCCATACTCTCCCTACAAAACAAAGTCGTATCCATATACACAAGTACAATGACGAGTATACATACATATGTAAGCTAATAATAATCAAAGGCCATCATTCAAAATGGAACGCCATGGACCAATCACACCACCACATATAGTGTCATGCCATTGGTGCATCAATGACATGGTCATGGTAACTCTATGACTAGTTTAAATAGCTTGGGCAAAGATTTACGCAAACTGAACAAGTTATAAATAATTCAATCAAGATAACGGATCTAATATCATATTCAAACAAAGATGAAAGGAATCATGAATGCGAATATCAAATCAAACAGAATATCAATGAGTCATGAGTATGGATAGCAAATCAAACGGAATATCAAACGAATCATAGTAGCTGAAACAAATGAGAAACAAGTCATGAGGTGTCCTTACTAAAAGAACGGAATATCGGTACCTTAACAAACAAGCAACGGAGAGAACGAACACGAAGACAAAAGATCAAAACCTCTTCACCGAATCTACATAAATCCATGATTACATATTCTTATCTATCTTATTTCATAAGTTTATTACTTAATCTTACCATTTAAAACACTTAAGGTAACTAAATTAGGGTTTTCCAATTTTCTAGAATCTGCCAATATTTTTAAGCAAGTTTCCCGATGTTAAAGACCATTAATATACCAAAAATTATAGAGGTTCCCACATGTGTCTAGTATGTCTATGAATTTTGGTGGATTTTATTTCCATGTTTAAATACCCTTACAACCCTTGTTACCAAAACTGACCCCGAAAGTGACCTGACAGAACCTTCGAAAAGTTGACGCGTAATTACCCTACTTAGACAACTCAGAAAAATCTAAAAAACATCATGGACATAGCTAATATCATGTAGATTTACCATCTAGAAAATTAGAGACTACCTTCTTACGGTTTGTGAATTAAAAATCAAATACTACTACTGAATTTTCAGACAGAATCTGCAGTTTTGACACTTAATCTTATAAAAGCTAATAACCAACATTCCCGACCTTCAAAAAATATAAACTCAACTTTTCCAGAAACTAGACTCGTTGAATTTTACTTTAGGCTCAAGAATCATGTCAAACTCATTTTTATCACCGAGTTACACCCCGATGAACACGACCCAAAATTCTGAACAAAAACACTAAGACCCATAAACCCTAATTCTTATCAATCAAAACATGCCCTAGGGTTTTTAATCTTGTAGTTTTCATTAAAAACATCATTAATGATTATCTAAGGTTTCAAAACATAATTTTAGCCATAAGAATCAGATTACACCATATACAAATTAACAAGATCATGAATACATGTTTTCTTCTTTTTACCACTTTATGATTTTATATAGAAAACTTTTGTATGAATCATGGACATAAAAGATGAATTAAGAGAATCATGGAATACCTATGGAATAGATACGGAGACAAGAACAACTAAGATACCAAGGAATCAAGAACACAAAGCTTGAATACATCTACCAAATTCACCAACTTCTTCTTGCATGTTTTAAGAATGATTACACAAGTTTTGAAGGATAAATTTTTGAGAGAGAATGATAAGGGATAGGGATGAGATCACGTTTTATATAGGAGAGGATAGGGGGACAAAAATTTCTATCCTTTTAGAAGATTACAAAAGATTTGGTCTAATCTCTTTACACTTATTACTTAGAATAGGATTTGTAAAAAGAAGACAAAATAATTTCTAAATATATAAGGGGGCGGATTTTAATATATATATATATATATATATATATATATATATATATATATATATATCTTTTTTTATTTTTTTACTTTTTTAAAACAATTACCTTATGTTATGTATTTATAATACACAAATGATTATAACTCAAGGTTTTAATGTTAAAAACTTATTATTCAAACTTAGGTTATAATCAAAATGATGAAATAAAAATGTAAACCAAATTTTTGGGTTTTACAAAAAGATCACAAGATGATGATTATAGATTATGTTTGGTTGATGATCTCAAGAAGCTAAAGATCACATGCAAGTCAAGCTTAAAGGAACAAGCTCAAGCCTAAAGTCAAAGATCACTACAACATATCACAAGTTAAAGATTGAAGTTTAAAGACTACGAGCACAATACTAAAGACAAACATAGTATGCTATGATTAAGTTTTTGTAAATTGGAGTGACCTCCCTTTGGGGGATATTGTTAGAAATACAAAAAGTATTGGTCACTACCAATATATCGTTAGATAGCTCGTAGTATAATATTTGAAAACTAAGTAGGCTAGTTAGGCCAAAGCCCATGGATAGCCCATGAATGCTAAGGCCCATGGCCGGCCATAAGGTAGTATAAGTACCCTCTCCATAGCTTGGAGAAGGTGTTGGTTGTTTCATTTCACACTTTCATAATCCAATATTTCTCTTTCATTTTCTCTCACTAAAAGTAACCCTCCACTCCTTTCTCTCTCTAAATTTCTTCCATATTTATTGTGTTTTTAGATACTTCATAAATTCTACACAGTGCTTGAAGACGGCATCATAAATTCTTGAGACGGCGTCAAAGTGATCAAGAGACGGCGTCAGATCCTTTTGTGACGACGTCTGAGTAGCCAACATTGAGATGCCCGAAGAAGATTCTACGGGTTGACGGCGTCGCAATTAACAAGCAATGCCGTCGCGACTTAGTCCTTATATATACAAACCCTAGTTTTTGTGTTTGTGTTGGGATTAAAAGTCTTCTTGATGTTGTTTGTGTTGGAATTAAAAGTCTTTTTAATGTTGTTTGAATTACTGCTGCTCATGTTTGTGTTAATACTGCTTAGCTAGATTTAGTGCTTGCTATTCATGAACTTCAAAGAAAATATGCTAAGTGTTTACTACTGCTAGTACACAGTTACTACTGCTAGTGAATATTAGTACTGCTAGTGAATATTAGTACTACTAGTGAAAATATGCTAAGTGTTTACTACTGCTAGTACAAAGTTACTACTGCTAGTACTGCTCAAGGTTAAGACTGCTCAGAGATGAAATTAATGCTGCTGAGAATAAGTTAGTACCGTTTGATTAGTTAGTACTGCTTATATGATATGTATTAAGTTATTTGTTCATAGAAAAGATTATGGATACTTAGGAAAGTATTGTAAGCCGACTAGGGCTCCTTAGTGTATAAAAGGAGGTCCTAAGGCATAGAGTTTGATATAAATCTTTTATCAATCTTTTGAAGTCTTAGACGTATAATTCATAGCTTCAAGGTATTTGTAACCCTAATACTTTAAGAGTATTCGTATTATTATCTTTAATAATATTGAAGCTTATTTGTTGAATTGTATGTTTATTGAATTACTATTTCATTGATAATTCTTCTTAATATTAAAGATTAGATTCCGCATAACCTTTAATACATTCAAACACAGTTTCTACTATAGTTGTGTTAGATTTATCTAATATAACTAAACCTTAAACAATCATAAGGAATTCGATCTATTGAAGTGGGATCAACAAGTGGTATTAGATCTTTTTAAGAAGCTGTGAATAAGCATAACCTGTTTTGCTAAAAGATATGGATCAAGATTCTGCACACATGGTGGCTGCATCCAAAGTTTCCATGCTCAAATCTGGTGAGTATGAGATTTGGAGGATGAGGATTGAACAATATATCCATATTGTTTGATTAATTATTCTTCCCTTTCAATTAACATGTTTGGCTAAAATTATAATACGTGTTTGCTTTTGATTGCATTGAAACATAGTTGTTTAATCTTTTCTTTTTTGCTGTCTTGTTAATGATGTGCGCGTTAGGCATTAGAAAACTAGCTTTCTTAATTTGCACATTGAAGATGTCCTAGGTAACGCGTCTAGGTTAGATAACACCCATACAATAGGTCTTCATATACCTTGCAATACCATTTAGGTGGATTCCGAGTTAGGTGTTTAATTGTCTAAATACTTACAATTTCTATTATGAGGGTGACTGGTAATAAAATTGGAGAAGACAACTAGGGAGTGGTGCATGATTAGGTAAACACATTTGTTTAACCATACGATTTTTCTATCACCTTTACTTTTGTGCAATTAGTGTAGAATTAAGAGTAGTTAATTAGTTTAATCAAACCCCTTTCAAAATACGAGATTTTACCTGCTTTCATAAAAATATAAAAACATAAAAATACTCTTCTCTCAACCTCTACACCTTAGTGACCATACGATTTGAGCCTACCCAAACTATTCCCTTAGAGAATGATAATAACCCTCCGATTCTTGCCTATACTACACTACAACGGTTAGGTACACTGCCTAGTAGGGTTGTAAAACTTTGGTTTGCACAATCACTCGCACATCAAGTTTTTGGCGCTGCTGCCGAGGAATAGTCTAGGTTTCAAATTCTATCGAGCTTAGGTCTACTCACAAGATTCCTATCAAGTGAGAATTTTATTTTCTTGTCAATTAGCTTTCTCGTAGTCTATCTTTTTCTTCGTTTCATTTGTTTTGTAAACCTTCTTTTTTGTTGACCATCATGGAATATGGAAATCCACCCTATAGTTTAGGAGATTATTCCCGACCAAGCCACGAGGGCTATCGGAACACAATTGAGCTGCCTGATAGGAACAACGCGGTGCCTCTACGATCCGATACCATTAGATTTGTGTAAAATGGATGTTCATTCCACGGACTTCGTTCCGAGGATCCAAATCAACATCTTAAGGATTTTCTAAAAATTGTAGACTCTCTTGACCTTAATGTTGAAAATAGGGAAAGAATACGACTGCGTTTATTTCAATTTTCTCTTCGCGATCAAGCTAGCAATTGGCTTGAACATCTTCCTGCAGGTTTCATCTCCACTTGGGAGGATCTCACCACCCGTTTCCTTGCTTAATTCTTTCCACTAGAAATAACTGCTAAACTTTGAAATGACATATTGATGTTCCAACAACATCAAGATGAATCTCTTTTTGAAGCATGGACTCATTTTAAGGACTTACTTCAAAAATTTCCTCATCATGGCATTGATATGTGGCTCCAAATCCAATTTTTTTATGATCATGTCTCTTTTCATGTTAAGCGCGAAATTTACCATGCCGCCGGTGGTAAGCTTCATGATAAGAACGCCGAAGAATCTTGGGCACTTATAGAGGACCTGGCTCTCTATGACAACGAAGGTTGGAATAACTTAAGAGACTTCGCAAAACTAGTCAAGGCAATTTCTATACCTCGAGATACACCAAAAATACCCAATCGGCGACTTCTCGAGCTTGAAGACCAAATTAGCTACCTGCTAAAAGGGTCAAGGACGACACCTAAAACAAGCTCAACACAAGTTCCTCACACACAAGTCAATATGGTCTCTTCCACCCAACACACACAAAAATTCAACGAACTACAAAATTCTTTCAAAATTCAAAAGCGTGTTCACCCGGACCCCCAACAATAAACACTCAAGCCTAATTTTGAAGCTAGAGTACAAGGCTATATGGCAGCACACACTGCAAGAATGGAAAGGTTCAAGGAGGCAATCTTTAAGCAAAAGGAAGAAATAAATGAGAGAATGGCGGAGATGTTTAGCCTTTTAAAAGAACTTACAAAAAGTAACTCTTTGGAAAAAGTGTTAGTTAGAGAAGAAGTTAGCAAACCCATCACTAAATACGTGAACGTAGTCTCCCTTGTTAGAGTTAAAGAAGATAAGGGTACATAAAGTGACATGGTTATCGATGAGAACATTGTAGAACCTATTAAAATAGTAAATAATTAGGAGGCAATGGATGAGGAAGAGGGTAATGAACCTAATAAAAATGTGAATGAGGATTCAACTAGAAGGGGAAAATACGCGGATAAATTACTAAAGATCCCTAGGTTATTGCCAATAGGATATTACCTTAAGCATAAAATTAATGAAAAAACAATTGAGGGTCTTTTAGATAACCATAAGTACAAGGATTCTTTGCTAGCAACGCGCTTAGGTAAAATTGACAATAAGACCTATAATTCGTTACACGTAGGACCCATGTCCAACACAATTCTCAAAAAGAAGTTAGTAAAAAAGGATAAAAGCGGAGGTAATTTCGTAATACCAAGTAGCATATGGAGGTTAAAACTTATAAACGCATTAGCCGACCAAGGATCCGATGTGAATATCGTGCCCTTATCCATTTATAATAAGCTCACTAGCGAAAAGCGGATAAGGACTAACATTAGACTCTCTCTAGCTAACCACTGTTACATATACCCTTTATGAATAGAAAAAGACGTGTTGATTGATGTGGCCGGTTTTGTATATCCCGTAGATTTTGTTATCTTAGACATAGAAGAAGATGAGTGCATGCCATTCATCTTAGGAACACCATTTCTAACCACGTCAAAGGCTGAAATTAAGTTCGATAAAGGAAGAATGATCATCAAGACCGAAAATTGTAAAATCAAATTTGTTAGGACCTTAGAACATCCTAGTAAGATTGAGGAAAGAATCAAAAGAGACCCAAATCCCACAATTCCTACAAATCATGTGAATAGGAGAATTTTAGAATGGGAGGAAAGAATCAAAATCATCAAGAAAAAGAAATGGGAGGACTTAACAAATGGAGACGTAAAGTTTTGGATGATAAGCACCTTATTGGACATAACTTTTTCATTTATATATTTGGGAATGAAGGTTATGACGTAAATAAGGACAGAGTCACGTAAGGAGTATGACTCCGAGTCTAGCTAGAAGACTCGTTAATAAAGAAAAGCGCTTATTGGGAGGCAACCCAATCTTTTATTTTTATGCATTTTAGGAGTGTCGTGTGTTTTATTCTTTATTATTTGTTTTTATATGTTTGATATATGTGATCATGCTTTGTTTTGTATTTAACCTCGTCTTAATTTCAAACAAAAGTATTTAGCATAAAATAAGTGTATGGGAAAAAATATCCGGTTTATAAGAACCATTTTAAACATATAAAATAAATAATTTTAGATTAATTTGCACTTTTATGTTTTGTTTCTTTGTTTTGAATCATATGTTTGTACTAACCGTTTTTGTGGCCTATGTTGTAAATTTTTCTAGGAAATCATTAATAAGATATATTTGCATAATTTTTTCCAGAAAACGAAAGAATAAAATTTCACAGTTTGTGGAGACGGCATCAGGAATTTTCCTAACGAAGTCACCACCGTAGCAACAATGAATTTCGTATTTTTTCAAATTTTTAAAAAGTTATTTTTGTTTAATTTCCAGAATTTTAATTTTCCTAACTCTTGCAGAAAGCAACGAGTACATTAGTACATACATTCTATCATTATTACTTTCTTAGTATTTTTAATTCAAGATTAATAGGGTTGTATATCATTTTCCCGTAGAATTTTACGCTTGATATAGTTGCTTTTTGCCTTTGATTTGCATGTTATATTAGATAAGGAGAGTCCGGAAGTTCTTTGGATTTTCACATGGATGATACTTGGATGAAGATTTAGCCGGTTTATCTTGTTTCTTCTACATTATTAAGCAAAACCAAGGGATAATTAGTTTCTCTCGCTTTTCTTATTTTCCCTTTATTCCTTTTCGGGTACTCATAGAACATTGGGGACAATGTTCAAAATAAGTTTAGGGGAAATAAAAGACTTAGAAACTATCCTTCATATGTATTTGCTTTGTCTTTAAAACGATGTGTATTATACCAAAAAAATTATGACATGAACCGGTGAAACTTAGTATTAAAAGCGTCTCATAGATAGGAGTTATATGACTAGCATAAAAACCCTACCACTAAAAAATCCATCCCAAAAATGTGAGGTTCGCCCCTAGATCTTTAGGAATTAAGGCATCCATCTTTGATGCTTTTAATGATTTTAACCTTTAGCTTGTTTGAGTTAAGGATTTGAGCAATCACATGTGTCTCGTCCATGGATTTGAACGAGCATGTGTGGTTTTATAGCTTTATTCTAGAACATTGGTATCGGTTAGGATTATGAGAGTGTACCAATAGTATTATAAATTCTAGAACTTGCTTTACCGATTGATTTGATTCCTTAGTATATATAATATATAATATATAAATATATAACTAAAATACCGAATACCAAATTATAGTATAAGAGAAGTATTCCGTAAGGATTTAAGAAGATTAGATTACTTTTATCCAAAGTAAAATCCAAAACCTTCCCGAGTCGTATCCTGACGAGGCGTGAATTGAAAATCAAGGTTAAGTTCGTGATCGAGTGATTGAATGATCAAATTTTTGATTTGGGAATCTATTTCTACAAATAATATGCAAAACAAATAAACGCAAGTAAACAATTAAAGAAATTAAAGATTGGACCTAAAAACGTTAACGGGAATCTAAAAAACGCGACATAAAACCTAAATTCTAAAATTTTAACCATACAAAAGCAAATTTAATTTTTAAAGGTCCTAAACGATTAAAAATAATTTTAGAAAAAAAGAAATATATTTTTTTGACTTTTATTTTATTAATTATGAATTAAAAACTGATTTAATCTAAAAATATTATTAAAAATATTAAACTAATTTATAAAAAAACTAAAAAATTCATGAAAAGTACTTTTTACTACTCTAAGCCTAGGAAAGATAAAATGGTTCACACAGCTTATTGGAATAAGCTATTAATAAGCAAAATAGGACTAAAAGCTTATTTGGAAAAAAGGTGAGAAAAGAAAATTGGTGTGATGTTATAACGAAAAAGACCCAAGGGCGAGTTGGCAGTGTGTGGTGGTGTTAAGGTGTTGGCTAGTATAAGGGGGAGGTCAAAGATTTGATCCTTGTGGCTCCCCTTTTTGTAAAACTTTTTTTTATTTTTTATTTTTAAAAATCTAAAATATAAGCAAAAATGGAAAAATTAAAAAAATGAACTTTTTATAAAACTTGAAAATAAGCTAGAAATAAGCAAATCTAACTGATAGTTTAACTTTTTTTACTAAGTGACTTAGCTAACTGTTTGGCTTTATTAACTTAATAAGCTAAAAGAAAAAGGAAAATAAGCTAACACAGACTATAAGCTACACCTAATAAGCACTAGGGAACAAAAATAAGCAATGCAAATAGGAAAAGAAATAAGCTAGAAAAAGCATAAACTAAAAAGCTGTTTTAAACTAAGTATTTGAATTCTAAAAGACAATTAGGCTACTTGCAGACCTAAATTAAGCTAGAAAAAGCAGTTCTAAATCCACAAAAAGCTTAAATAGATTAAGTTAATGCTACAAAGAACTTATGCTATCAATTTTAAATCCTAAAACTAACATTAACTAATCTAAATATGAGATCTAAAAGTGGCTTTTTTAAAACTTTAAAAACTGAAAATGTATTTGACAAATTTACCCTAAACTTTCAAATGACAAAGGCACACTTAATTATCTCTTTTCTACTGCATTTAAACACTATATGAAGCATAAACAAAATCCTTAAAACAATCTTTAAGCAAGCATCAAATTCAAACAGTTTGAAGAGGTTTTAGGACCACAGATTTAGACAACATGTAGAAAATACCTTAAAACTTATTTTTAAAGTTTAAAAACTTTTAAAAACAGATTAACACAACTTAAAAGGGCTTGTTAAAGTTGGCTTAGTGACCCAAAACAATTTTAAACTCATTTTGACCCATTTTGCCTCTTAACCCAAACACTCCTTTAAGTATTGATTAACCTTTTTAAAGCTAATTTTAACTAAAATAAGCCAAGATTATTAAAAACAGATGATAAACACACAATATTAAGGCTTTTTAAGAAAATTTCAATACCTTTATACGACATCTTTAAATAAAGCTGAACAGATTAATCATTATTAAAAAGTCAAAACAAAAAGATTTGAATGGAAAACTATAAACCAATAAATTTAAACATTATTGCAATCATGAAATAGTCAATATACATGCATTAAAAAGCACAAATAAGCAGTAATGAAGCAGATAAAAAAGCGTAAATAAGCTAACAGTTTATAAGCTAAAAATTTGAAAAATGAAAACTTACAAGACCCTTTGCTTAAACAAGGGCTTAAATGGCTCTTAGAGCTTATCAACAAGCTATAGCTTGTTTAAAAACAAGCTAGTATGGTCTTAAAAGCCCTTTCAGGTTTAGCTTTTCTTCCAAATAAGCTGTGGTATTTAAGGAGTGGATTTTTGAGTGAAATAAGCTTAAGCACTTAACAGTTTTTATTACTTTATAAAAACAGATTATATAAGAGCTTAAATGAGAGCTTATTAGAACATTTTAAAATCATAACATTCACTTAGTACTAAAAACAGAATTTGGCATAAAGTTGAAATTTCATTAATCTTAAAAACATTTTACAATACTTAAAAATACAATAAGCGGATTAAAAAGCCGTAAAAATACAATAAAGGAGCTATTCTAAAAACTACTTAAAAGCTACACCCTCACTACTATGTGAAAACACACACTCTTTATAGCCGTTTGAGAAGTCTTGGTCCTTTGAAGTGTGTTTTTGTGTGAGGGGAATAGGGCGTGCTCCCCAAGCCATCAATTCTGAGCCCTTGATTCTTCTTGTGTTTCTTTAAACCCATCTCAGCCATTGATTTGATCATGTCCCATCAACCAATGAGAAACCGTAGGATTGCCAAGGTGGATTTGTGGTCTAGGGGAATGTGTGAGTAGGGTGTGATGGGGATTTCTCTGGTTGCAGAGTGAAAATAACAGGGATGAGTGAATAGTAATTTTGGCGGGAAAATAGTTTGGGTCTATTTGGGTTAAAGGGTTAACGGGGTTAAGGGTAAATGGAAGGCAGGGACTAACGGTGTAATCCATAAGGACTAACTGTGTTAGCCCTTAAGGTCTAACGGTGAAATGGCTTAAGGGATTATGGTTAAGGGTTATGTTGGGCTTATATTTGGGTCGGGTTAGGATTTAATATGTTTTGGACTTTTTTAACTTATAAGGTTTACATATAAGGCTTAATCGGCTGGCCCGGCCCATTAAATGGGTGCGGGTTGGTCCATTTAAGATTTCTTCGGTTTCGGCTTCGTCTTTGACTTGTTGACTTTTTGACTTTTCACGCTCTTTCCATTCTCAGGCTTGGTTTTGTCCTTTTGGCTTTGTTTTTGTCCTTTAGTAAATATCCGTTACATGCACATCATAAATCACAAAACACACATATATTTGGCATTTTATGTCCGTTTTTGGTCATTTAGGCTCGTTTTTATAGGTAAAAGGTATGTGTAATTAAGCACATACCAAAATACCCCATACTAAACTATTGTCGTGTCCTTACGCAATGCTATAAGTAAACACTTTAGAAAACCAAGAATCTCAATCCCCCTCGACTAATTATCTCGAAAAGTAGCTAGGTGTTCATCAAAGGGAATTAAAGAATTATTAGTTTTGAAAAGTCCCATTTTGACCATTTTTAAATATTTACACTTATTACCACACATATTTTTGTATTTTCCCTTTTTCTCATTTTTTATACTTTTCTTTTTAACCAACTAGAATGTCCGGACTTTCGTTATTTTCATAACCTTTAGGGTCATAGAACAAGACGCACTTCAATCCTAAAATGCCCAAAAAGAAAAATTCATCGTCCTCGATTTTTCACTTGTCCTAAACCAAGCTTAAAAACGAAATCACCGTTAAATATAAGTTAAGATGCTAACACTACTCATACTTGTAACTTGTGAAACTTTTCGCTCCTGACAATTATTATATATTATGTGAGTGTGCTTATTTTGAATTTCAACCATAGATCAACCTTTTTAAGAAAATTGCAATATTTCTATGCTTCACGTTCCACCCAAGAATTATGACTTTAAAGGCGAGATCATTCCATGTAGTGACTTTCTTCTCAGCACATCGCAGCCGAGACCGGCTTAGGTGACCAGGATTTTGACACCCCACAGAGAATAGTATCGGAACTCACGGACCTTCGGTTTCAAAAACTCTTAGGCTTCCCGTTAAATAAACAATTTATTTAGAAAATCCACAACTTAAAAACGGAATAGTCTTAGTTCAAAAGTATATTTAAATTTAAGAAAAAGAGATTTTCCCTATATTTATTAAATTACATATATTACACTTAATATAATTATACATCCTTTAAACGAAGGAAATCCTCGACCTTTTTGAATGCTGCAACATCGGATGTGAGCCGGCAAGATGCAGCAAACTTTTATCAGTCTCGGATTATTACTATGTGCCTTATTTAGAAGACTGCAACATCGGTTGTGAGCCGGCAAGATGCAGTAAACTTTTATCAGCCCATAGTTTTTATTATTATTATCTCATTTTTTTTACACACTTTATATTACCAAGATATAGAGAAAATTTCTTTTTAGAAAATTTAAGTATAAATTTGAAGTAAGACTAAATAAATTATTGTTATCAACTATACTTCAAAAATCGTTGATTTAAGTTTAATTTTTGAAAATAGCATGTATTATTAGTCTGGTTAGAAGCTTATAGGAGAAAAAGCCACAAACTACACTTATGAGCTCTTAAGATTTCCAACTAATCCTTGCTTAGCATCTAATTCATAATTAACTCTATCATTTCTCGTTCTTCGCAAATTTAAAATCTTTAATAAAAAGATCCGCGAATGCTTAGCCAAATAAACTAGCTTAGACAAGTTTATAACGGTTAAGGGACAAAGCTAAGAGCTCAACACGCTCGATCGAGTAAAAATTTATTCTTATTCTACCCAGCAGGAAAGTCAACATTGTGATAAAACACTTATTTTATTTTTGAAAATTTTTAAATTTTTTCATTTTTTTGGTATTTTGGTGGTAAAAACAGGATTACGTGAAAACAACGACTGCAGGCATAATCAAATCGATAGATCCCCCCCATAAGAACTGAACATTGTCCTCAATGTTTTAAGAAGGGTCTCTACGTAAATCAAAAGCCGTTTATTAAGTATGCTCAAAGATAAACGTTAGTCGATAAGATTTAGGATATTGGATTCCCATAATCATGCTAAGGATTGAAGCTCGAGTGAACGAAGGACAAAACCACGAGCACGAGAGTCTTCATAATCCGGGGCAATCCTGGACATACAACACAAACCACGAAACACGAGAAAGGAAGAGGCGAACCTCCTCACGTCACACTTATTCATTACTACTATTATAATTATATTAGGATAAGCATGGGTTGCCACCCACGAAGCGCTTGTTTATTAATGAGTCACTAAGCTTGACTCGTCCCCGAATTTAGTTGTCCATGGGGAAGGTTTGGAGATCCGGGACAACCATCGGTGGTATGTCCCCTCCAAAGTAATGTTTGAGTCTATGACCGTTCACCTTGAAGTTTGGCCTGTCGGTTTGAGATAACTCGACGGTACCATAAGGGAAAACTTAAGCAACGGTGAACGGTCCGGTCCAACGGGTTTTGAGCTTGCCCGAGAAGATCTTTAATCGAGAACTGAAGAGAAGAACTCGATCACCAACGTTGAAAACGCGGTTCTTAATCTTGGAATCATGAATCTTCTTCGTTTTCTCTGTGTAGATTAAAGAGTTCTAGTAGGCTTGATCCCGGATTTCATTTAATTCATTCAATTGAACTTTTCGGTGATCACCCACGGTCTTGAGGTCAAAAATGCAATGTTTTAAGGCCCAATAGGCCTTATGTTCAAGTTCGATAGGAAGATGACAAGCCTTTTCGTACACTAGCTTATAAGGAGTGCACCCGATGGGTGTTTTGAAAGCGGTACAGAAGGCCCACAAGGCGTCATCTAACTTATCGGACCATGAAGCACGGTTTTCACCTACGGTCCTTTCCAAGATACGTTTCAAACCACGATTTGAAACCTCCACTTGTCCACTTGTTTGTGGATGATACGCGGTAGAAAGACGGTGAGTAACTCCATACTTAAGCATGAATTTTGAAAATTGGTCATTGCAAAAGTGAGTATCACGATCACTAATAATAGCACGAAAAGTTCCAAATCAGGCAAAGAGATATTTCAAGAATTTAACGACAACTCAGGCATTGTTAGTGCGGAGCGCTTTTGCTTCAACCCATTTAGACAAGTAGTCAACGGCCATGAGAATGTACTTGTTCCCTCGAGAAGACGGGAATGGGCCCATGAAATCGATGCCCCACACGTCAAAGATCTCGCATACTTGAATTGCATTTTGGGGCATTTCATTTTTTTGTGAGATTTTTCCTTGACGTTGACAAGCCTCACACTGTGTGACCAAGTCATGGGTATCTCGGTAAATAGTCGGCCAATAAAATCTAGAATCAAAGACTTTCTTAGCGGTGTAGTTGGCACCATGATGTCCCTCGGTGGGTCCATTATGGCAAGCCGCGAGGATATCAACGACTTCTTAGCCGTAAACACATCGTCTAATCATTTGATCCGCACAAACTCGAAACAAGTAGGGGTCGTCCCAAAAATAATGCTTCACATCTTTGAAGAATTTTTTTCTTTTGTTGGGACGACATCCCTTTCACAATAAAATTCCCTGCATGGTAGTTTGCAATGTCGGCAAAACATGGGGTACTAGAATCACCACGAAAGGTAACCATACCAAGAGTCTCGAGAGTAAATGTTTTGGTAATTTCCTTGTTCTTGAGAACATTTTGGTGGGGATTTTCAAGTCTTGATAACTGGTCGGCCGCAAGATTCTCCGCTCCTTTTTTATCACGAATAATGACATCAAATTCTTAGAGTAGGAGAATCTACCAAAGCAATCTCGATTTAGCATCTTGCTTGGCAAGAAGATATTTGAGAGCCGAGTGGTCCGTATACACTATGGTCTTCGACAAGACTAAGTAAGGCCAGAATTTCTCAAAAGCATACACTACGGCTAATAATTCTTTCTTTGTCGTAGTGTAATGTTCTTGAGCATCCGTCATAGTCTTACTAGCATAGTATATAGGCTGAAAATGCTTGGTCTTACGTTGCCCCAAGACTGCGCCTACCGCGTAATCAGTAGCATCACACATAATTTCGAATGGTAGGTCCCAATCGGGGGCAACTAAAATTGGAGCTTCGGTTAACTACTTTTTAAGTGTATTAAATGATTCAATACATTCTTTCAAAAAGATGAAAGGGGTATCTTTTTTAAGAAGATGGGTCATCGGCCGGGCGATTTTAGAAAAATCTTGAATAAATTAACGATAGAACCTGGCGTGACCTAAAAAACTTCGAATGCCTTTAATGGAGGTCGAATGAGGGAGTTTAGCTATAACATCAACTTTAGCTTTGTCGACCTCAATCCTGGACTTTGAAATTTTATGTCCTAGAACAATGCCTTCTTTTACCATAAAATGGCATTCTCCCAATTTAGAACTAAATTAGTGTCTTCGCACCGTTTGAGCATTTTGTCCAAATAGGAGAGGCATGAAGAGAAAGAATCCCCGAAGATCAAGAAATCATCCATAAAGACCTCCATTGTTTCCTCATTCATGTCGTAAAAAATGGCCATCATGCACCTTTGGAACGGGCCCGGAGTATTACATAAGCCGAAAGGCATGCGTCGGTAGGCAAACGTCCCATAAGGGCAAGTGAAGGTGGTCTTCTCTTGGTCTTGCGGGTCTATAGGAATTTGAAAATACCCCGAGAAACCATCTAGAAAACAATAGTATTCGTTTCCCGCGAGTCTTTCAAGCATTTGGTCCATAAACGGTAACGTGAAATGATCTTTACGAGTGGCATCATTTAACGTTCGGTAGTCAATGCATACACGCCATCCCGTAACTAATCGAGTAGGTATCAACTCATTATCTTCATTTTCAATTACGGTTATACCACCCTTTTTAGGCACACAATGAACGGGGCTAACCTATGGGCTATCGGAGATAGGATAAATCAATCCGGCATCAAGGAGTTTGATAACTTCCATTTTGATAACCTCATGAATTTTTGGGTTCACCCGTCTTTGATGTTAAATTGTTGGTTTAGAGTCATCCTCCATTAATATTTTGTGAGTACAAAATTGAGGCTCAATACCCTTTATATCGGAGATTTTCTAAGCGATGACACGCTTGTGTGACTTTAAAACCTTTAGAAGTCAGACCTTTTCATCTTCTTTTAAGTCTTTAGCAATTATGACGGGTAGTTTATCGGTACCCTCCAAAATGCATACTCAAGATGAGAAGGTAGATCCTTGAGCTCAAGCTCCGGAGGATCATCAATAGAAGATTTTACGATTTTAAGTTCCTCAACATAAAGTTCTTTCGGAGGGAGAGGAGATGATGGATCATCGTTTAATAACTTCTCGAGTAGAAGAAGGTCTCCCTCCGGATTAAAGTCGTCATCATCAATTCCCGATGGAATTGAATCATTTGTAAGACAAGTTTTGATTTCTTCCAAAATGAAGTCTCCTTCCTTAAAAGGAGTGAGAGAGGGGGGAGAAGTAGAAAGGATAGGATCTAAAGACGGAGTGGGATTTCCACTCGTAGAACTATCTGAGAATCCGAGCACTTCTTAAGCATACTCCTCACAAGTTACGTCGATGAAATCGATTCGATTAATTGACACAGCATCATTGTAAGAGTATCTCGAAGTTTGACCAACTTTAAAGGTTATGGCTTCATCATCAACTCGAAGAGTTAATTCTTCACTATAAACATCAATCAAAGTACGTGCCGTCCTTAAAAAGGGTCTCCCGAGAATTAAGGGAACCCGAGGATCGACAACATAATCAACGACTACGAAGTCGGCCAGAAAATAGAACTTTCCTACTTTTACAAAGACATCTTCGGCAATACCAGATGGACTAGTAGTCGATCAGTCTGCAAGTTCAAGAATCATTTGAGTAGGAGTAAGTTCGGGGAGTGAGAGCTTCTTCCATATGGAAAGAGGCATCAAGTTGATGCTTGCACCAAGATCGGCCAAAGCTAAGCATTAAAATAACTCCAGAAAATCACATGGAATAAGAAACTTGCCAGGGTCTCCAAGTTTTTTGAGAAACCTTTTTAGGATAACCGCTGAGCAATTCTCATTCACCGGTGTTTTAGCTAAGTCAAACAATTTTTCTTTGTTATTAAGGAGGCTTTTGAATATTGAAGCAAATTTCTGCATATGTAGAAGAGCATCCGCGAAACTAAGCTCGAAATGTAATTCCCTAAAGATTTCAACAAATTTCGAAGCTAGTTTATCATCTTTTTCATGGATCTTTTGTTTGTTGGCTCTCGAAGGATAAGATATAGACGGTTTAGGCTTAGGATCAACAACGGGCTCATCAATTAGAGCTTGAATTTGGACTACCGGAGGTTGGATGTTTTTGGTACTCGGTTGCACCATATCCTTTATCACCTCGAGTTCCTGTTCCACCACTTTTGAAGAGGTGGAATTGGAGGTCCATTATAAGAACATACACTTTCGGTTGGTGATTATCTTCAAGTCACCTCCAGGGTATAGCAACAGTTGTCTGCTAGAATGAACCAATACCCGAATGCGAAGAAGCGAGTATTCCATTTGTGCGGAAAAAAACTAACACCCATCCATATTCTTAAGTCTCAGTTGGTTTGATTTGACACATGATGCGCGGTTTGCATATTAGCTATTCCTCAAAGTCCATTTTTTACATTATTAATTTGATTTTGCATGGCTTTTATATTAGTATCAATTATCTTCTTGTAATTCGACAATTCATTCGAAGGAGCAACTTGAGTTTGCTGAATATGAGCTTGATAACTCAGATTTCCTTGATTAATTCATCTGTTTTGATTGTAACCTTGATTGTACCGGGTTTGATTATTTTGCACATTCGGTTGAGCAAAACCCGATGGTCAAATTTTGTTAGCCACACTTTGAGGATGGTATCCGGTATTTCCCTGATTATAGTTTATTGCGGCTATTGAAACATATCCTTGAATATTATCTTGATATTCCAGAAAAATGTTGCCATCGGTGGCAAGACATTGGTGGTAAGGATGCGGTCCACCACAAGTAACACAAATTTCCTCAACCGCTTTCACAAAAGCAGGAGGAAAAGATTTTTAATGAAACATAGCCTTAACGGCGTCGACAAGAGCGGCAATCTCGGGAGAATAAGGGGTAGAAGAAGAAGGAGTGTTAGCCTTAAAATATGGTGACATATCTGGAATTACATTAGTTCATTTATAGCGTGACATGTAGGGACTAATAATGACTAGTTACAATAGTTAAGTGTCACTAGGACTATAAATACCCCCTCCATACTTCCATGGAGGGGTGAAGCTCACATTTGTAAAAGTGTGTGTGTGTGTTCTCTCTCTAACACATATATTCTTCCCATCTCTTTATCCTTTATTCTCTAATAATATGGCTACACATTTATTTCACTTTACCATACCTCCAGATTAGTTTTAATTCCTTGTGTTCATATGTCATTTATTATCTACAGTTGGTATCAGAGCTGCAGGATTGTATTGTGTCATGTTTGTTGTTGTCCGGTTACTGTTCAAACTCGATACTATTCAAACTCGGTTACTATTCAAACTCGGTTACTGTTCATACTCGGTAATGGACAAACTCGGTAATATAACTAATGTTTCCGAAAATGGGTTCCGAAGTTGTTAGAAAAGAATGCAATGAACAGATTTGTACATACATGTTACAAATTCGACATCGAGAATGAATCTCGACAACCGAGTTTGCTTAGTGAGTCAACTGATGTTGTTATCAAGTTTAAAACAGATCTTCAACTCAGTATGTAACTCGATTGTTACCGAGTTTACAACATATCTAAAATCAAAAACAACTCAAACCACTACCACAACAACATCACAGCCTCATCAATATCAAATCCAACAATCTAACCTAATTACCTCTCCGTCTTAATTCAACAATTACAATAAATCCATATCAAATATTAATCCCTTCGTCACAAATCACCCTCACTCAACTCCATCTCCTCTCACCCAAAACAAATAACAAAGATCTCAGGTTCATCATTTGTGTGTTTCAATAAATTCAAGACCATAAAAAGATTTGTCACACAAACGAATTTTCCTCATTGATCTTACAAATGTAGAAGAACAAGTATTCTCATTCATTTTTTTTCGATCTTAAAGCAAGAGATATAACAAGATTGTTACTCTCTTCCTTTGATTCGTTATGAAAAACACAAAATAAAAGGAAACCTACCCGAGACCTCTTTTGTGAGATCTAGTTTTCGTCATTCTTCTAATTTGAAGCTCGGTTATGACACGATTTATGGGTTGCTATGCCTAAGATAATGATCGTTATAGTTCATTTTGTTTTATGGAGATATAAGATGTGTTTGATGATTCGGTGTGATAATGGAGAAATTTTTTTGTTGTTAACTATTTTGATGGAGAGGAATAAGAAAAAGAGTGGTGGGAGGAGATGATTTTGAGATTAGGGATTATGCCCTAATAATGTGGGATGAGGGAGGTATACATCAGATCATTTAGATATGATTTTGGGCCTTGTATACTGTTATGACCGGGTCTGATTTTACAATATGTGGGTCGGTGGTATTAACACAAGTGTTGGACTGCTGGTATTATATTTTTTGGATTTGGGCCGTGACAATTACTATTGTTCATGGATGTTGGGCCGAATTTCTTCTAAATGTGGATAGGCCAAAATGTTTAAAGGATTGATGTTAATTGGGCTGTTAAGAATTGACTAGTATTTATAGATTGAGCCAGGAATAAAATGCTATCACGACAAGTTAGACTAGACGATGTTTATCCGTTAACGACATTCAAAATAACATTCGTCCTAGTTTAACGACAATTGAACAACAAACAAACAACAAAAATGATACATAACACTAAAACGATTCTGAAAAGATTCAATAAATGACAAACGGCTAGAGATTTGGATTACGATGACAAGTGATCACGAAGTTGATTTGGTATCCCTTATTTGAGCTTGGAGTTGGATTTTACGAAGGCGTCTACTTATTTCATTATCGAGACTTCCTTCTATTTTCTACCTCTTTTCTTTAAACCCAATCTATCGATTGATGACTTGCTTGAACGTATACAGCTTATGATTAAGACTTGAATTATCTAGTTACCAAAAGTCAGGGGTGGTTGGTTGCAGACCTGGTTAACTATCACTTAAAGGAGTTACGTTGTAGTACTCAGTGTCACACGCAGAAGTCGATGTGGATAATTTCAAGAGGTGTTGTACTTCTTATACTTTTCCGGTGAGGTATAGAGTACTTATAGATTTAATCTTGCACCGTTCTTCAATCAACAACAGTGCAAGCTTAAGTAACAAATTTGGGGGATTTCACTTCATTTTCAAGTTTGGTATATCGGGTTTACTTCACCAAGTGATCACAACAATAGCCGACAGAATACGAGGTTGGTAAGTTAGCCAGAGAGTTTAAAGGTTGAGATGTAATCAGCAATTCTCACGGGATTCCAAGACAATGGTACTTCACAGTCTAAGCAAAATTCTCAAAGTTCTACAACGACATTCATATACAAGACCTTGATTATACCAAGTTTTCTTGATTCTTGCTTCATCTCCTCTACGGTTTCTGAAGACAAGAGGGTAATGCTTTGTTTGGATTTCAAGATTTGTGCTTAAGACAAGAACTTCTCGAGTATATGGACGCGCAAACTTCTCGAGTATAGTAAAACGTAACAACGACAATGATGCAGTAAGAGACACCAGGTTTGCAACCATCTTAGGGGAACGATGTCTGTCACATTCGGGCACTGTAGTTAGACTTTGATGTGCTACCATGTCAACTTCCAGGGGACGAGTAGTGTCGTATCAGACTTAGACTTAGCATGGCTTATGAAGTATACTGCATATGTAAGCGGGAATTAGATGCTGCATTTTCATCACGCATGCACCCCCGAGACGAATAATTCACCAAGCCCTAATGGACCAAGAAGCTAGTGGTGCCGTTGGTTGTGGTTTGTGACTTCTACAAATTTCCGCTGCTAGCACGTCAATGACAAGTAGACTAGATTGTAGCCAAGCTACACAACGAAAAACAGTTTTCATAGATCTCGGCTGAAGATAGTGATGGATTGCGTTTTTGGGGGGAAGTTTTGAATTCCGAAACTGTCGCCAAAAGGTATTTTATGAAGAAAGCTTTTCAGACATGCTGCAGATGAATTGGGAGGAAGTCAATCCATTTCATGGCATACGAGATAGATGGTCCAGAACAAGTAAAGACAGATGCAGATCCAGTTGGAATACAAGTTTCAAGACCAAGAGAACGCACAAGACAATCTCTCAGTTTTGGAAGCGGCTTTGGAAGACTCTCTAGTACCATCTTTGTATTTGTACTCTGTGTTAGAGAACAAATGTAAGTAATTCCGTAGTGCTGTCCACATATTGGAGGGAAGTCTTTGGTTACCTTAAGAATATAGTGACATATCGGACTTACATTAGTTCATTTATAAGCGTGGACACTAGGACTAATGCATGACTAGTTATGCGATTATGTTAAGTGTCACTAGGACTATAGAATACCCGCCTTGATACTGAGCCATGGAGGGGTGAAGGCTCACAGAGATTGCGAAAGTGTGTGAGTGTGTTGTGTTCTCTCTCAAACACATACACTCTTCCATGGATGGGACGAGGTGAGGGGATGGTGGGGGAGCGCTCCCGTGAGTGGTCGCAACCAGGGATGGGAGGAGAGATGGTAGAGACTGCAGCGGTTGGGGGTGAGTCCGCCTGGGGGGATTGAATGCGCGAGGGTGCGCCCCCGCGCGATGGGGGAGGGTGATGGGGGGAAGGGGGGCGGATGGGGCGGGGAAGCGGGGGAGGTGGTGTTGATGGGGGGGGGGAAATGGTAGGTGGGAGGGTGGAGGGTGTATGGGGGGTTGGGGAGTCCGCCGCAGAGGAGGATGGAAGGGGGGGTGGAGTGGCCCCAGCAGGAGGTTCCCGGGTGGTGGGGGGGGGGGGGAGTGAATGGGGGTGGTGAGTGGATGGGCTCTTTATCTTTAAGAATTCTCTAATATCGGCTACAACATTTATTTCACTTTACCATACCTCCAGATTAGTTTTAATTCCTTGTGTTCATATGTCATTTATTATCTACAAGGAGCATTCGTACTCACTTTTGAAACAATCGGTTTGTTCCATGAATTGCGAACTTTTGACTTGTTTTCAATAATTGTCAAAGCATCCTGAGGAGTTTTAGTCAAAAGATTACCACCGGCGGCGACATTCAAAGAATCTTGATCGGTTGGGGTTAAAGCATTGTAGAAGGTATCAAGTTGATGCAACTCCGTAAAACCGTGATGTGGGCATGCACGAAGGAGATCCTTGAAACGGTCCCATGCCTCACAAAATGATTCATCAAAAAGTTGTTGAAAATTTGTAATTTCATTCCGGAGATTTGTAGTTTTTGAAGGAGGAAAAAAATGGTTAATAAACTTGGAAACAAAATCTTCCCAAGTAAGAATAGAACGAGGGGTTTCTTTTTCGAGCCAAATCCGGGTTGCCCCCTCGATAGAAAATGGAAAAAGCATAAGCTTAATTGACGAATTAGGCACATCTCTATACTTAATCGTGGAAGTAATCTTGTTAAACCAATGAATGTGAGCATGTGGATCTTCATTCTCAAATCCATAAAAAAAAATTGAAGTTACAAGATTTAGAAGACCATGTTTAAGCTCAAAATTCTTCGCTAGAATAGCGGGAATAACAATAGCATCTCCGTAACCCTCAGTGGGTGCTTGGAGTAATTCCGCCATAGTACGTTGATCGGCCATCGTAACTACGGGATTCTCTTCAAGAGAAAATGGTTCGACTCTTTGTTTAGAACGTCTACGAGTACGACGATTCGGAATCGTAGAAGTAGGATTAGTAGAAGGTTCACCAACGAATTTTGAAAAAGATCAAACAAGTGTACGATAGCTCTCTAGAAAACGCATAAAGAAGCGGAGGAGCGAGAAAGCGCTAAGCTATTAAAAACCTTCTCCTTTCGGGTCGAAGTTCGTCGGACCAACCCTACTTATACCTCTCTTATAGTTTGTAATCTAAAGGTGAGCCGAATTCACAAGTGACACAACGGTTGATTTTGTTGTTTTTCAATTTTTTTGGAATTTTTGATTACTTGATAATAGAAGAAAATATTCACAAATGAAAGCGATAACTTCACGGGGAAGGTTCTTCAAACACTAATCTTTAAACGTAAACACAATAATCGTTTCACAGCCTCCCCGGCAGCGGCGCCAAAAATTTGATTTGATTCCTTAGTATATATAATATATAATATATAATATATAAATATATAACTAAAATACCAAATACCAAATTCTAGTATAAGAGAAGTATTCCGTAAGGATTTAAGAAGATTAGATTACTTTTATCCAAAGTAAAATCCAAAACCTTCCCGAGTCGTATCCCGACGAGGCGTGAATTGAAAATCGAGGTTAAGTTCGTGATCGAGTGATTGAATGATCAAATTTTTGATTTGGGATTCTATTTCTACAAATAATATGCAAAAACAAATAAACGCAAGTAAACAATTAAAGCAATTAAAGATTGGACCTAAAAACGTTAACGGGAATCTAAAAACGCGACTTAAAACCTAAATTCTAAAATTTTAACCCTACAAAAGCAAATTTAATTTTTAAAGGTCCTAAATGATTAAAAAGAATTTTAGAAAAAAAGAATTATATTTTTTTGACTTTTATTTTATTTATTATGAATTAAAAACTGATTTAATCTAAAAATATTATTAAAAATATTAAACTAATTTATAAAAAACTGAAAAATTCATGAAAAGTACTTTTAACTACTCTAAGCCTAGGAAAAATAAAATGGTTCACACAACTTATTGGAATAAGCTGTTAATAAGAAAAATAGGGCTGAAAGCTTATTTGGAAAAAAAGGTAATAAAAGAAAATTGCTGTAAAGTTATAACGAAAAAGACCCAAGGGCGAGTTGGCAGTGTGTGGTGGTGTTAAGGTGTTGGCTAGTATAAGGGGGAGGTCATAGATTCGACCCTTGTGGCTCCCCTTTTTGTAAAACTTTTTAAAAAATTTTCTTTTTAAAAAGCTAAAATATAAGCAAAAATGGAAAACTTTAAAAAGGAACTTTTTATAAAACTTGAAAATAAACTAGAAATAAGCTAATCTAACTGACAGTTTAGCTTTTTTTTACTAAGTGACTTAGCTAACTGTTTGGCTTTTTTAACTTAATAAGCTAAAAGAAAAAGGCAAATAAGCTAACACAGACTATAAGCTACACCTAATAAGCACTAGGGAACAAAAATAAGCAATGCAAATAGGAAAATAAATAAGCTAGAAAAAGCATAGACTAAAAAGCTATTATAAACTAAGTATTTGGTTTCTAAAAGACAATTAGGCTACTTGCAGACCTAAATAAAGCTAGAAAAAGCAGTTCTAAATCCACAAAAAGCATAAACAGATTAAGTTAATGCTACAAAGAACTTATGCTATCAATTTTAAATCCTAAAACTAACATTAACTAATCTAAATATGAGATCTAAAAGTGGCTTTTTTAAAACTTTAAAAACTAAAAATGTATTTGACAGATTTACACTAAACTTTCAAATGACAAAGGCACACTTATCTATCTCTTTTCTACTGCATTTAAACACTATATGAAGCATAAACAAAATCTTTAAACAATCTTTAAGCAAGAATCAAATTCAAACAGTTTAAAAACTTTTAAAAACTGATTAACACAACTTAAAAGGGCTTGTTAAAGTTGGCTTAGTGACCCAAAACAATTTTAAACTCATTTTGACCCATTTTGCCTCTTAACCCAAACACTCCTTTATGTATTGAATAACCTTTTTAAAGCTAATTTAAACTGAAATAAACCAAGATTATTAAAAACAGATGATAAACACACAATATTAAGGCTTTTTAAGCAAATTTCAACAACTTATAAGCACTTATAAATAAGCTAACAGATTAAGCAGTATTAAAAGCTAAAACTAACAGTTTTAATGAAAAACTTGAACAAATAAGATTTAAACATTAAGCAAGCATGAAATAGCAATATACATCATTAATAAGCAAAAATAAGCAGTAATAAGCAATAAAATAAGCAGTAGAATAAGCTAAAAAAATGAAAAATGAAAACTTACAAGACCCTTTGCTTAAACAAGGGCTTAAATGGCTCTTAGAGCTTATCAACAAGCTCTAGCTTGTTTAAAAACAAGCTAGTATGGTCTTAAAAGCCCTTCTAGGTTTGGCTTTTCTTCCAAATAAGTTGTGGTATTTAAGGAGTGAATTTTTGAGTGAAATAAGCTTAAGTACTTAACAATTTTTATTGCTTTATAAAAATAGATTATATAAGAGCTTAAATGAGAGCTTATTAGAACATTTTAAAAGCATAACATTCACTTAATACTAAAAACAGAATTTGGCATAAACTTGAAATTTCATTAATCTTAAAAACGTTTTACAATACTTGAAAATACAATAAGCTGATTAAAAAGCAGTAAAAATACAATAAAAGAGCTATTCTAAAAACTACTTAAAAGCTACACCCTCACTACTGTGTGAAGACACACACTCTTTATAGCCGTTTGAGAAGTCTTGGTCCTTTAAAGTGTGTTTCTTGTGTGAGAGGAATAGGGCGTGCTCCCCAAGCCTTCAATTCTGAGCCCTTGATTCTTCTTGTGTTTCTTTAAACCCATCTCAGCCATTGATTTGATCACGTCCCATCAACCAATGAGAAACCATAGGATTGCCAAGGTGGATTTATGGTCTAGGGGAATGTGTGAGTGGGGTGTGATGGGGATTTGTTGGGTTGCAGGGTTAAAATGACAGGGATGAGTGAATAGTAATTTTGGCGGGAAAATAGTTTGGGTCTATTTGGGTTAAAGGGTTAACGGGGTTAAGGGTAAATGGAAGGCAAGGACTAACGGTGTAATCCATAAGGACTAACTGTGTTAGCCCTTAAGGACTAACAGTGAAATGGCTTAAGGGATTATGGTTAAGGGTTATGTTGGGCTTATATTTGGGTCGGGTTAGGATTTAATAGGTTTTGGACTTTTTTAACTTATAAGGTTTATAGATAAGGATTAATCGGCTGGCCCGACCCATTAAATGGGTGCGGGTTGGTCCATTTAAGATTTCTTCGATTTCGGCTTCATCTTTGACTTGTTGAATTTTTGACTTTTCACGCTCTTTCCATTCTCGGGCTCGGTTTTGTCCTTTTGGCTTCTTTTTTGTCCTTTAGTGAATATCCGTTACCTGCACATCATAAATCACAAAACACACATATATTTGGCATTTTATGTCCGTTTTTGGTCCTTTAGGCTCGTTTTTATAGGTAAAAGGTATGTGTAATTAAGCACATAC
The DNA here is from genome assembly GCA_026074375.1 of Tanacetum coccineum. Classification (NCBI taxonomy): domain Eukaryota; kingdom Viridiplantae; phylum Streptophyta; class Magnoliopsida; order Asterales; family Asteraceae; genus Tanacetum; species Tanacetum coccineum. The sequence continues at coordinate 79,983 of BQNB010002116.1, forward strand.
CGGCGATACATCCCGAGACTGCTAGTGAGATCACATTCGTGTGATTAGGATTTACTAAGTGATAAGAGGCATTAGGATAAACCCCTGTTTTTTTAGCCTTAATTTGTTATGGTCATGATGATCTCCTCGATCATATAACTACCCCCACACCCTTGCTAGGTACTCATTTCTAGTGAAAGATAGTACACCCATCTGAGCGTATCCTTTTCACGGTCTTTGTAATTTTTTGGTGGATTCTGGATTATTAATGAAGAGCATTGCTTACACCCCACCAAAATGTTACACCCAAATCGCCTTAGCCTTCCGTGTATATACTCATTTTTAATACATTATTGTTATCAAATTTGTTAAACCCTAGTTAATTATTTACTTGAGTACATGGTTGTTAAGTCGAGTCATTATTAGTGTATACAATTTTTAGACGATTGGGATTCATGGTAGTATTTATTATGCAAAGAAATGGGGAAGAAAAGTTAACTCATTACCCCCATGTTTGTCTAATATTCTCCATGTTATGTTGATTCTTCTTAATTCGGGTTATTAGTTAGTTTATTTCATTGAGTATTAAAAACTCAAGTGTAGGGGTGCAATTATAAACCCCAAGTCATGTATTATTTATATTTCAGCAGATGGCAAGGCAAAATGTATAAAAAATCAAAAAAATCATAAAATCAAAAAATTATGTTAGATACGGGCTGCCATCTTGCTAAAACGCCCCTTTCCAGACTCGAAGTTTGACCAAAAATCAAAAACTTTTGCGGAAATGCATGACTGGGAATGACCTTGTGTCATTCCTTAATATACTTTATAAAATACATTACAATTAGACCCTTAAAATTTTCATTTTCATAAAGTAGACTCTATAAGCTTTACAACGATATAAAGAACTCATTCCAACTCTTTACGGTTGGGTTTTTACGGCAAAAACAAAATTAATAAAAACCTTATCTGACATGAGGTTACGCCGTAACCACTATGGTTACTCCGTAACCTCATTTCACTCTTTTTGTTATGGCGTAACAAAAATATTACGCCACTACACAAGGTCATTTTACCCCCTAGGAAACCCCTTTTTACTCAAAACTCAACTACATTAATCCCAAACTTCATAAGACCTTCCAGAAATCATTAACATCCATAAGACATCAATTACCATAACATACTTAGTCTAAATGACCCCGAAACATCTACTTTACGGGGTTTACCAAACACTCATTTTGACCCTTTTACATACACTTAACAACCAACTAAATCAAATGACTTAACCATTACAGTCAACCACATTTACATGACACTTTGACACTTTTACACATTCATTAACAAACCGTTAGACACATGGGGTTCAACCTTGATATGAGCTCGATAACTAGTCTTAAGCTCCTAAGAACATCTTCATTTATACCTAATCCTTTCTTTCAACCATAACCTTTTACCAAACGCTTTACCTTCTTCGCAAGAACCTACAAAACATTAAACATCTAAATCGTAAGCATTACGTTTTGTAAGTAATAGACATACAAGTCATTATATTTCATTTAACACATTTGCATCGAAGCACTAAACACGTCAATCATTCATAAGCATATAAACATACATACCTTTCTAGTTCACAACATTACTAACCACCTTGACCACAGGAACACATATCATGAAAGACATATCAACAAGGATTTATTCATTTAGCTAGATCATCACTAATCTCCTCTTCTTAATCAAGTACACTTGTCTTAATTTTCTTATAACCTTAGCACATAATACATAACACAAACATGATAAACTTAATATAACTTCTTGTAAGTCAATTACTTACCTTGAATCCAAGCTAGAAACATCAAGAAAGCCATCACCATCAATCCTTGATTCCTACTCAATTATCATTAGAATTACCTATCAATATATAGATATAATATCATTATCAAGGGTTTACACAACCCATTAATCATACTCAAATTCCATTCCTTAATCATTATATGATCATATCTTGATCATATGATTAAATCCCCAATTTCCTTACACTAACCCTTTACCCATATTAATAAACATCTCAATACTAATTTTAGGATATCAATTACCTAAAACCCCCAATTTGGGTACATCAACCCTGACCCTTAATTCTTCAATTCAACATAATAATAGATATTTACTTGCATTATGATCATTAATATACACCTCTATCTTGATTTGGGACCTCAATTCACCTTCAATCCTTTACTAGCAATTCTTCATCTTTTTCCCTCTCTTTTCTTCTTCACTGTGTTGACACACACACATACACCTAAAAGATATCTAGAACATTTTAGATGTTCCAGGGATTTGTAGTTAAGTTAGGTACTACTTTGCCTATTTGGCAACAATGGTCCCTCAAGTCTATTTTCTTCCTATTTGGTCACATTAACTTATATACTCATTTAACACTTGAAAACTCTAGTCCTCTAAGTCCATTCCTTTCATAAATGTGACACATTAACTTTCTAAACCCATTTACATATTATTTATACTTATATTTTGACTACCGGGTTTGACTAACCAATCACGTAACGTCTTCAAACCTATAAAAGTTGTAGTCAAACTCCTTCCTATGGCATTCTCGTATAAAATGTTTAAAACCCGGTTTTGAGGTGTTATAAATCTATCCCCCTTATTTAGATTTTGTCCCAAAATCTCTTCGTCTAATATTCACCAAGACTTGGTCACATTGACCCTACATTTCATCTTAGCATTCTCAAGCATATATATATTTAACTAGTTGCATTAAATTATATGGTTTTGCAACTCAAGCCCTTCCTTAATACCTCTAATTATCCTTAACCCGTTCTACTTCACGCTTACTTCTATCTCATTTACACTTTTTCTAACGACGATCATAATTTAGGTGTCATTTATCATTTCTAATTCTATTATTATAATAACGTTTTCTTTATATCATTATGTTCCCATTCATTTCTTTTCTAAATTGTCATCAAGAATTACATGTTACTTGAGAAATTTCATTATCTCAACTTATCATTAGCCAACATTAGTTTATGCTTTCTTATTTATCTTAATAATCTTAACCTTCTTTTTATCATTTCCATTATAATATTTTACCTTCGTTACTTCTTTTTAGTTAATTCCCATCAAAGACTATAAGTCACTCGAACTATCTCAATACTTTGTCTTATACCTTTCACATTTACATTAGGGTGCTAATAATATGTAGCGACCCCCATAACCATTACACCATGCCATAAGGCATATTATAATATCAATTCAACTTTTATCCTTAGTCCTATACTCTTAACGTTTTAAACCTAGCCTTCTCCATAAAGTCTTTACTAAAGGTCACACTCTAACTCTTATTTCACCTATCTTATTTCCTATGACATCTAACTAATCTTAAACTTTCTTTTTTTACTTCCTTAATTTCTATCATGTCATGCCGAGAACACATAAGCCCATTCATCCGTACTTATTTATTCACATTGAGAAGCGTCCCAATCAATGCAAATAAAGAAATACAAACTTATGGTCCGGTGATTCACAATTTCTTTAGTTAAATGAAGAGGCATCACATTCCATTTAAATAAGGAGATTATGAATCATCCTACTTACATACTTCTAACATAACACTCGAACTTGCTTAAGCCTTCATTACTTTCCATTCATCTCATATTACTATCTCATTTACTTTCAATATCATCTTTTATAGTCTTGGATCCAATCACCAAAACTTTTTTCCAAAGGAAACTTGGCTTTCTCCCTGTAGGAATTCGCCCATTATCAATACCCTTGTGGTATCACCAACCTTACGTTGGTCTTTACATTTCATCGTTTGGCTTTCTCCCCGAAGGGATTTGCCCGTTATCGATACCCTTGTGGTATCATCAACCTTTTTCGAGAATTGGACCCAAGCTATGATTAATTTATCTTTCTTTACTCTTTTTGTCATCTATATACCCTTCTAGTCATATATTTTTGATTTCTACTTTTATTGCCATAAGCAATTCTACTTCACGCTTTATCATCTTACTTTATCAACTTACTTTATATTCCACAAGATCCAAATCCAGTGGAAAAATAACATAGTTAATTATATATAATTAATAGTTATGTATCATTTGCTACGCAAATCTCTTTACATACTATTCAGGAAATGTAGTGGCATGGAAGACTTTCTTGGATGGAAAAAGTAGTTATAGTTTAGGTTTTAACCTTGTTCTCTATAACCTTGGCTCTTGATACCAATCTGTAACACCCCGATATTTGACATAGCAGCGGAAGCTAAATTGGGGGTATTACTTCATGAATCAACAATCATAATCATAGGAAATGACTCAAAAGAGACGTTTTGAAAAATTTAGTTATCATTCAATAATATATCAGAGTTTTACAACAGAGTTCCCAAAGTACATTGAAAACATAAAGTTTGAATGATAACAAGTTTGGACACCCTCAAGTCCAATGCCACTCTGTGCCATAGGTTGCTCAATTACCTAAGATAAACATGCTAAAAAGGTCAACACAAAGGTTGAGTGAAATTCAAAAAAGTTCACCACAAAGGATTGGAGTGGAAATTAACATGTTAATAGCACAATTTCAATAGTTGACTAAATTCAATTCTATATTTAATATAGGCACACGCATACAATTATACAAGGAAAAATATTCTTATTATTGCCCTAAGCACACAGACACCGAGCATAAGTAAAAATGTTTACTTCCATACGATGTTGCCCCATCGGGTGCTTTGCCACACACCAGAGTTCCCTCAACACCTCGCACCAACAGCTGTACCGCTGGCATCTACGCACCAGAACCAGTGAACAGGGACGTTTCACTCCAAATAGATCTATTCACGGCCCACCATCTCGCCCGCCCTTACTTCGCACCCAAAGATAATTAACGGATATGATAGTGCTGGCCTTCTTGGCAACATTGGACCCCCAAGCCGCCGCCCCCGCCTCATTCCACACGGCAATCACCCACACCCTCTCAGCATAGCCAGGATAGGCCATACCTTAGGAAAAAATACCACCCCTTGTTTTCCATGTTCCCCCTAATGCATCACTATCCCACACGACGTCCGCACTAGAAACATTTAAAGGTGGGATTATGAACCCTCACCTATGCCTAAGGTAGTTGATTTACTACTGTCGTCCCATATGCGATACAATTGGGGAATATAAACGGCCTCGTCACATAAACTTGAGGGGGGACACATATGTCAAGTCTTAGTTCGATTGTTTATCATTTCACTAACTTTACCTTCCATAAAGTTCTCCCCACGTAAATATTAATCTAGGTTTATTAACCTCTCCGTGAGAAAAACAGTCATAATCAATGTTGCGGCTATAACTCCAATCACCTGTCTATGTACTAAACGTTTGTGGTGTTTATATTTCAAACTTTACTTCATAAAGTTTAACGTAAATATTAATTTGGTTTATTAACTTGTGAAAACATCATATCACTGTTCGGGCTATCATAATCCAGATGTCATGTAGTAAACGTTTGAGGAGCTAGGACACTTTAAATCATAAATCCAGCAACTCGTCAAAACGTCTACCCAAATGAAAGCCCCTCACATGAAATTCCCTAGTAACGTGATATGTTATAGTTTAAATGATAAGATTTTATCATTTTACGTTTCTTCAAAAGCTAGTGGATGATAAATTATGTTAAATATATAACATAATTGATTTATAATGTTTCGATCGATGAATTAAACGATAAATGTGTTGGGTTTTAATAATATCGAGTCTTATAATGTTTAAATATATTTTTATAATTAATATAAAAATATTACACTTTATACCCTTAAGAAATCAAAAATGACAATATATACCCTTGGTATATATTAATTTACAAATTTAACCCTTTAATTATATTTTTAAAATATTAAACCTTTAACTTTGGAAATTGAAAAAACAGGCCCCTGTGGTTTAACTTTGGAGTATTTACACTTTTGGCCCAAAAACTATAGAAGTTTCAATGTTTATAATATATACCCCTTTGCATGGTTCGAATTGCATTTCTAGTCCATAATCCATAATCTTTGCATTTTTAATCTCAAAATCGATTTGCAGCTTATAGCTTATTACTATAAGCTAAAATAAGTAAGTTTTACGAGCTTTAAGCTTATGAAAAGAGCTTATGAGCTTAAAAATCCAAAATGGGCACGTTTGGTTTAGAAACAATAACCCGATGGGTTAGAGATTTTAGGATTAGTTTTAATGATTATAAAAGTGATAAGTGAGCTTATAGAAATAGCTTATTACAACAACTTATGATGTATAGCTTATTAGGTTCACAAAAAGAGCTTTTAGGGTTTTAAGGGTTATTTAGGGCACAGTTTGGTTTAGGAAAACCAAACGAATGGTTTTATGGTTCAAGGCTTATACAAGTGGCTTAAATAAAGCTTATACATGATCTAAAATAATACAAGAGCTTATAGAACAAGTTATAGGACTTACTAGGGCTTATTAGGGTTCGAATGACTTGGAATGGGTCGTGTAACCTTGGAGATGAATCAAGGATCCTTTGATCTTATACCTTGGCTTCTATAGTGGCTTAAACTTCTTCTCTTTCTCTTCTTTGGCTTTAAATAGGTCAAGACCAAGTGAGTGTGTTTGATAAAATTGTGTGTTTATGAAAGTGTATGTATTTCGTGTACATATAGGCTAAGGAAAGAGTAGTGGCCAAGTTGTGAGGAGTGGCGACCAAGTTCTATCAAGGTGTAACTATTATGAGCTAGGTCAATAGCTTGGAGAGGTGTTAGGAGGTGGAAGGGGTTCGGTTAACAAGGGTGGTGACAAGGAGGTGAGGTGGCGGCATGGTGGTTAAGAGTCCAACTTGGGGTGCAAGGTGACTAGTAGCTTACAAGGAGGTAAAGGAGGCTATCAAGGTGGTGGTGAGGTAACAGCATGGTGGTGAAAGGGTGGTTCCTTGGTTTAAACTTGGTTTAGGGTTTTCGGGTTAGATTTTTAATGTTTTAGGATGAGTGTGGAATGAAATAGAGGAAAAGAAATGTTTAAATGTGGTGCATTAGAGTGTTGTAACTTGTGCTAGAAAGGTTGTATGATATGCCTTAGAAAAATGGAGGGAAATAGGCTTATTTGAATTCTTGCATTGTCGACTTGTACTTTGGGCTTTAAAGTGTTGTACATTGGTTTTGAAGGGAAAAGATATTCAAAAGTTATGCATTATAACTTTGTACACATGCCTTAAAAGCTTGTACATTTGGATTGCATGTAAACATTACATGTAGTTAGGGTTTTGTTATAAACGTTAACGTTTAAAATCCGATTTGATATAACGTTATGGAAAGTACGTTAAATAGATAACGTACAAATTTTAAAACATATTACTTGACATATTAGAATGTTTACTTGACATAAACGTTGATGGAATTGGCATTGGTAGGTTGCGTGAGCACGTTTACTTTTGTTATGTAAGTTACGTTACATCATGGATGGTATAAAACAAAAATCTTTCCATGAAAATGGTTGCATCTTATTTAATAGATGGAAATTACACTAAGGGAAATTGAATCTAATTTAACAGATGGATAATTACATAGGGGAAATTTGTGGGTTGTTATAGTCTCCCAACCTTAAAGAAATCTCATCCCGAGATTTAGTTGGATGTTGGAGTGATGTTTGGAAATAAATGTGGATATTTGGCACGAATTTGATCTTAGCGTTCCCATGTAAATTTTGGTCCTCTTTTAGAGTTCCATCTTACTTTGACTATAGGGATACGACTTTGTTTCAGTTGCTTGACTTCTCGATCCATAATTTCTATTGGTTCTTCCATAAAATTGAGTTTGTCATTGAGCCGAAGCTCTTTCATTAGAATGACGAGAGATTCATCAGATAGACATTTCTTTAGATTAGAAACGTAGAAAGTACTGTGGACATTACTGAGTTCTTCAGGAAGCTGAAGTGTATATGCCACTGGACCGACCCTATCAAGGATCATAAATGGTCTAATGTACCGTGGGTTAAGCTTTCCTCATTTTCCGAATCGGATGACACCTTTCTGAGGTGACACTTTTAACATAACACGATATCCGACTTGGAATTCCAAAGGCTTTCGCCTTATATTAGCGTAACTCCTTTGCCGGTCTCTTGTAGCTTGCAAGCGTTGTCGGATTTGTATTATCTTTTTTGTGGGTTCATGGATTATCTCTGGTCTCGTGAGTTAGACATCTCTAACTTCGGCCCAGCAGACAAGTGCTCGACACTTTCGACCATAAAGTGCCTCAAATGGTGCTGCCTTAATACTGGCATGGTAACTGTTATTGTATGAAAATTCTACCAGTGGTAAGTGTCTCTCCCATCCTTTTCCAAAATCTATAACACAGGCTCGAAGCATATCTTCGAGTGTTTGGATGGTTCTTTCACTTTATCCATCTGTCTCGAGATGATATGCCGTACTCATGTCTAATTGAGTACCCAAAGCACTCTGCATTGACTGCCATAATCTGGATGTGAAATGACTGTCACGATCCGATATGATGGATATCGACACTCTATGCCATGAAACTATCTCATTTATATACAACCTTGTAAGGATTTCCATACTATTTGTCGCTTTGGTGGGGATGAAATGTGATGATTTGGTAAGGCGGTCTACAATGACCTAAATTGTGTCATGTCCGCTTAATGTTTTGGGTAGTTTAGTAACAAAGTCCATCGTTATTCTTTCCCATTTCCATGTAGGAATCTTTGGTTGTATCAGTAAGTCGGACGGCTTCTGACATTCTACTTTAACTCTAGAGCATGTTAAACACTTGCCAACATATTCAGCGATGTTTGCCTTTATGTTAGGCCACCAATAGAGTTTCTTTAGATCCTGATACATCTTGTCAGAACCTAGATAGATGGTTTACTTCGATTTATGGGATTCATATAACACCTCGTGTTTTAGGTCATTGTATGACATTTTGTAATTCACAATTTATTTTTAGGGTTTTACGCGTTTACTCTTAAACCGTAAACGTTAAGTTAAATCGCGTAAACTAAAAATGATCATTCAATGTAAACGGTCATTAAACGATTAAATGTTTACATCAAGCAAGTGTTATATGATTATTATGAGGATAATTAATAACTTTGTTCATCTTATTTTTATTGGCTACGTAAAATGCTTACGTTTCGCGATAAAATGCGTTTAGGCATTCCCGGAAGTTCCAAAACCTAACTACGCCTAAACGAATACCCACGATTATACCCAATACCCAAAATAATAAATATAACATCACATGTATGTATATTGTGCCGAAATTTTCAAGTTATAAACCAAGAATTATCAACTTGCATAATATCTAGATATTTAGGAAAGATCTAGGAAGCTAACTCTTACACCATGAGTCACTTGGTTAGTTAACCTTGAGCAAGGGTTAGAAAGTAACCATGGTTAGGTTAGTAAGATATTTTCCCTATATATAGCATACATGAACTCTTTCTTTCATAGAAACTTAACAAAAATCACCAAAAACCTTCCTTGTCTCTCTTTGAAGCTCACGGCTCAAAAGCTCATATAAACAAATCATACAAAAATTTTCTACAATCCATACATCTCTTTATACATCAATCCTAAGATGTATTAAGTCATATTCAAGCCTTGGATCACCCTTTGCAAGTATTAAGAAGAAAAAGTAAAGATTAGGGTTTTAGAAACCTAATCTAGGGTTATAAGCTTGAAAGCTTAGATTTAAGTCTAAACACGGGTTTAGCATTCATTTTACATATGTTATATGTTATTTACGGCTAAATCACCACTAATGACTTTTAAATGTGTAAAATGGATTTTTATTTGAGTTTATCAATTTATACACTTATTCTCATGTCCTAATGTTATAAATATCATGGAAAAATAGATCTATAAAGATGTTAACTTATGGTTTAAGTATAAACATGTTTAAGGACTAATTAGGGTTTTAAAGTTATCTAATGTAAATACAAATGAAAGTAATGAAAGTAAAAGGGTTGAACTTGTTGCAATGAATTTACAAGGACTAGGGATGATATTGGACTTTATTATAAGTACCACAAGTGTCAAATGTGTTTTTAAGAGTTTTTATAGTAAACTACTAAGTTAATAATACATAAAAACAAGGTTTTTATAAAGTTATACACCAAAATAATTAAGGGCTGTTGGAGTTCGACTTCAAGACAGTAGGTATTGATATAATATAATAATAATACGTCTCGTGACGATTCCGAAATGATAAGAAACTTGAAAAACCGATCTATAACGAAAAAGATACGTTAATTACGAGTTTACGACTATAAATACTTTTATAAAACTATTTTTATAAAAAGTTACTATTCATTACAGCAACTTTTATTTTTAAAACATCTAAAATATGATATAACTTTTAATTACGAGATCGTACTCGAAAGAATCGATAAAAACGGAACTATAACGAATAAACTACGACATTTTCGATAATTAAAGTTTATAAAAGTAATTTTATAAACTATGAACAGTAAAAGTACTATTCATCAGCGGACCCAACTTTATAAAATATAATACCTCTTTTAATAACAAAAACGTACTCGAAGGAATCACTAAAATCGGGATTAAAACGAATAAGTTATTACGATTACAAGTTTACGCTAATTAAAACCCTAAAACGACAAACGAGCTGTTGTGAACAGTAATTTTACTATTCATCGCAGAATCTTAAAAACTTGAAAATGTAATATTTTGATCACTCGTCTTACTACGAAGACGTGGACGTAAGAAACGCGAGCAACGGGCTTAAAACGACCAAATTAGGTCATTTTTACGAAAAGTATATTTATAAACGTTTTCACTTTATAAATATTATTTTACTAAAACGATTAGTCGGTGATTATGCTATATAGAATATTGAGTGGTTATCAAAGTGCTATATTACTAGGGAGTTTCATAATGAGGCCTCTTCGGATGGCGTATCGATGAGTTGTTGGATTTACGATTTAAAGTGTCCTAAACTCCTCGTACGTCATGTCATGACCTCTTTAATTATGATAGCCCGAACGATAGTACGATGTAACAACTATAAGATTATATTCAATGTTATTAATTAAAGTACTCGGTACTTATACGACCTTAATTTAAATAGGTTGCATCCCTTAATTTAAATAGGTTGCATCAAACGTTTTGCGTGACATTTTATCTGTGATCATTGGATACAGTACTCAATGTGAGTTCTTAGCCCTTTTTTCTACTAATTGTTTTACAAACTTTAAGGGGTGAATTACATTGCTTATTTTACTATTGGACACAAGTGTTTTTCTAAGTGTTTTCATGTGTTTTAAAACTGTATGGCTATCCATATTACTGCCTGAATATTATTGCCTAATTTAAACTATGCCAATTAAGTCCTACTCTTTCATGAACCGTCAATTGCTATTGTGTGAGCGCGAGTGTTGTGGATAGAATCATATCGCGGACTGGCATCCCCACCTAGATTTATTGGTCACAAGTTGACATGGTGCATTTTAAACATAGAGTATACTTTAGGTTGTTGGCCAGCCATCTCCTTATACATTTGGGGCACAAACTAGTTAAGGGCTTCGGGGTCATGAGTTAGTGCAATAATAAAACGTTTTGGGACTACTAAATGTGTTTTAGGAAGTACTATTATTCATTCGATCTGGTGGTACCACCAATTTACCAAAACAAAAACATGATTTCACTCAACCCTTTGTGTTTATTTTAGCATGTAAATTTCAGGTCTAGGGTATGAAGACTGATAGGGGAGCGTGGCGGATATCTATGAAGATGGATTCTGTGTTTTATCTAAATTATATGCAACTTTTGTCTTTCATAAAACTTAAGTCATCTTTTGAGATTTTGTTTAAATGTATGTTGGATGTTTATGACATCAAAAAAAACTTATGGGACCTAATGTATTAACTCTGATATTTTGCTATAAATGAAATATTATCTTAAAACGTCCATTCTTGGTCGTTTCCTATATCTTGTTTGTTGTACTTGAAGTAGCACCCCAATGTTACTATTCCGCTGCTACCTGATTTTGGGGCTGTTACATCATGTCTTTGGTGCACTTTGCTATCCAAACAATGATAGTGAGGATGTGGGCAAACTTCCAGGTTAAGCTGGTATAGGCATTTTCATTGGATATGCAGCCAAGAAGAAAGCTTACCGTATCTACAACCGATGTACCCGAAAAATCATTGAAACTATCCATGTCGATTTTGATGAGCTGACGGCCATGGCTTTTAAACAACTCGGTTCATAACCCGAGCTTCAATCAATGACTCCTGCAACATCCAGTTCAGGACTCGTTCCAAACCCTATTCCTAAATAACCTTATATTTCACCACCAAGAGATTATTGGGATCGTGTGTACCAACCTATGTTCGATGAATACTTCAATCCTCCAACTATTGCTGTCTCTCTAGTTCCAGACGATGCTGCACCAAGAGCTGTTGATTTAGCTGATTCACCCGTGTCTACGTCAATTGACCAATATGCTCCATCAACTAGTATCCCATCAACATAAGAACAAGAACATTCTCTAATTATTTCTCAAGGTTTTGAAGAATCACAAAAAACACCACATTTTTATGATGATCCACTTCACGAATCTCTTCATGAAGACTTGATGTCTCAAGGATCGTCATCTAATGTGAGACCAATCCACATTTCACTCGAATCACTTGGTAGATAGACTAAGGATCATCCTATAGCAAATGTAATCGGAGATCCTTCTCGTTCTGTCTCCACAAGAAAGCAACTACAAACTGATGCCATGTGGTGTTACTTTGATGCCTTCCTAACTTATGTAGAACCAAAGAACTTCAAACAAGCAATGACCAAACCGTCATGGATCGATGCAATGCAAGAATAAATTCATGAATTTGAAAGGCTACAAGTTTAGGAATTGGTGTTGTGTCCAGATAAAGTCATGTTGATCAAACTAAAATGGATTATTTGGTGTCAAGGACAATGAAATTTGGTGGGGTACTAAAGAATAAGGCTAGATTAGTTGCTCAGGGATTCAGGCAAGAGGAGAGAATCAATTTCGAGGAATCATTTGCACCGGTTGCAAGAATAGAGGCCATCCGTATCTTCGTAGCAAATGCAGGCAACAAGAATATGATGATTTTCCAAATGGATGTAAAAACGGCTTTCTTAAATGGCGATCTCAAAGAGGAGGTCTACGTTTCTCAACCAGAAGGATGTGGATCAGGATAACACATCGCATGTGTATAAGCTCAAAAAGGCCCTGTACGGTCTCAAACAAGCGTGCATGGTACAACATGCTGTCAAGTTTCCTCATTTCACAACACATCTCCAAAGGTGTAGTGGATCCAACACTCTTCACACATAAAGCAGGAAACAACTTACTACTGGTATAAATTTATGCTGACGATATAATATTTGCATCCACTAATACTGCTATGTGTAATAAGTTTGCTAATCTGATGACCACTAAGTTCAAGATGTCGATGATGGGGCAGACGTCATTCTTTTTAGGATTACAAATTTCTCAAAGTCTTAGAGGCATCTTCCTAAACCAATCAAAATATGCTTCTGAAATTATTAAAAAATATGGTTTGCTATCTAGTGGTTCTGTAGACACACCTATGGTGGAAAAGAATAAACTGGATGAAGATCTATAGGGGACACCCGTTGATGCTACACTTTACCGTGGCATGATTGGATCCCTCATATATCTGACATCCAGTAAACCCGACCTTATTCATGTAGTCTGCTTAAGTGCCTGGTATCAGGCAAAGCCTACCGAAAAGCACTTAAATGCGGTTAAACTAATCTTTTGATACCTAAAGGGAACCATTAACATGGGTCTCTGGTACTCAAAGGATACCGGTATGTCTCTAACATCATATGCAAACGCGGATCACGCGGGGTGTCAGGACACTAGAAGCAGTACATCAGGAAGCGCTCAATTCTTAGGTGACAAACTTGTTAGCAGGTCTTTAAAGAAGCAAAAGAGCACTGCGATCTTAAGTACAGAGGCTGAAAATATTGCCTTATCTGGGTGTTGTGCTCAAATCATTTAGATGCGTTCACAGCTCACAGATTATGGTTTTTAATTCAATAAGATTCCTCTGTACCGCGACAACAAAAGTGCGATTGCTCTATGCTGCAACAACGTTCAACACTCAAGAGCAAATCACATTGATGTGCGCTACTATTTTATAAAGGAGCAGGTGGAGAATGGAATAGTGGGACTTTACTTTGTTCGGATGGAATATCAAATGGCTGACAACTTTACCAAACCCTTGCCAAGAGAAAGATTCAATTTCTTGATCGAAAAGCTCGGTATGATAAGCATGTCTCCGGAAACGCTAAAACGTCTGACAGAGGAAGAGGACGAGTAGATGTGGTTACTCGTAGTATATCCTGTATCATATGTACATAAGAAAACATAAAAACATAAAAATATTTTTCTTTTATATAAAATTTTCAAAAAGAAAATTAAAAATATAAAAATATGTATCTCTGGCATGTCTTCTGAAAATCGATAACATTTACGGCCTTAGAAATATCATTTAATAATGATGCAAGGCTATAAATAAAGTTCGATCAGAAGTTCAAAAGCTTTTAAAACATGCCAAAATGGCTTGCTATAATTTCTAATAGCAACCCGGTCATCATCTTAAAAGTAAGTATTTCAAAAAGAAAACTTGACCTCTCAACGGGAATTTATTCTCGGGCATGGTCTACTTTATGACCATGTAAAAGCTTGTGCTTACTTTGCAGCACAACCCGCGCTTTTTGTATTCCATAGGTGTACGTGTAAGTGTGATTATGTGATTAAATACGAGAAATCTTATTTTCAATGGTGTTGTTTTTCAAAATTAAATCATTAATTTCAGAAAGTCATCAGAATAATCTTTTTTTCAAAGACATTTGACCATCAAAATGACTATAGACCCTTGCAAGTAGAAATGGGTCAATGTTTGAGGGGGAGAAAATGTCAAATATTTTCTTCATAAAATCAGTATGTGATAAAGGAAAACGGTTTTTAAACAATAACAGGTTACCAATTAAAGGAGAGTTAATTAAGTTTAACTTATCTGCGCCTTAACTATTATGTGTTTATGCCTTGTAGGGAGCAAACAACAAGAATAAGTTGCTAAGTGTAGTAGTTAAAACATTAGGGACTTAATGTGCTAATTCTTAAACTTGGATTTGCCTTTGTAATCTTGTCTACACAAAATACAATAAGATATGAAGTTTAGGGGGCATTTGTGTCAAAACTAAAAGTTTCAAAACAAACACCCCCTTCACCCCATTCGTTTCACACACACACACATAAAAACACTTTAAATTTTCCCTCTCTCATTGCTATCTAGTCGTCCCACCTTCAACCATCAATTCAATTGATTTTCAAGATTAAGGTACTATTAAGAAGTCGTTCCCTACACCCTTAACATCATATATCTCAAATGAATTAGGTAAAATCACATATTTAAGTGCGAAAATCCTAGAAATTGATCTAGGGTTCTTCAAATTCAAAAGTGTGTGAAACCTTAAATTAGTTGAGGGTTTTTGTTTGCTTAAGGGTGTAGAACACTCGTGTAAATCTGTTTCTAATATGGTTAACATATGATTGTGCTTATCTTGATTCTTGTGTAGAAATAGATAATGTTGATGGGTTTATGTTTTGTATCTATTAGAAACCTTCATTATATGCATTAGTGATGTTATAACCTTTGGTTGAACAAAATTAATGAAAGTTTGTGTATTTCGTATGCTTTATTGTTCAAAGTTGAATTTTGTGGTAAGTCTGTGGTTAATTTGTGGTTATAATGGTTCATATGATGTTATGTGATGCTAAGATACTTGTATAAATGACTTATGATGCCTAAAAACATTAAGTTATAAAGTTGAAAAAACAGAGGCGAATTAACAAAGTATGAAGGAGGCGAATTAGTCCTCTCCTTTAGGAGGCGAATTAGTTCACCCCTTTAGGAGGCGAATTAGTTCACCCCTTTAGGAGGCAAATTAATCCACCTCTTAAGGAGGCGAATTAATTGTTTTACTTAAAGAGGCGAATTAGTTGTTTCACTTAAAGAGGCGAATTAATTGTTTCACATAAGGAGGCAAATTAATTGTTTTACATAAGGAGGCGAATTAGTGGTTTTACTTAAGGAGGTGAATTAATTGTTTTACTTAAGGAGGCGAATTAGAGGTTTTACTCCCCCTAAGAGGCGAATAGTTGTGTTACTTAAGGAGGTAAATTAGGTGTTTTACTTAAGGAGGCGAATTTGCTTGTTTCTATTAAGGAGGCGGATTAGTTGTTTTTCTTAAGGAGGAGAATTAGTTGATTTACTTAAGGAGGCGAATTAGTTGTTTTTATTAAGGAGACGAATTAATCTACACCTTAAGTAAGCGATTTACAACAAAGTTTAGGAAGCAAACTTAAATTGGTTTAATTTTGCAATCGAACTGCCTGCCTGTCATTAATCAGAAATGCCAGAAATTGTCAAATATAAACTTGGTTATATATAAATTGTATTGGAAAATTCTTTTTGCAGAACTTGACTTACAAAGCTCAAACAAAGTGCAATAGAACAACGCCTTAGTAGCTCAAGAGAACAAAAGTGTCGTTGGCAAAGATGTAACAGAGATCAATCCTGGAATGAACCAAAGTATATACTTATCAAGTAGTGTTGGAATGACTTGCTCTTACTACTTGTTATCTTGCCTTCCGTATCACTGTTGAAGTTCCAGTCATCTATATGCATCAGTTCTGGGCTACCGTCGACAAACATAAGGCATCATATCGATTCAAGATCGACAACAAGAGGTTTTCTGTGAATGTTGAAGTGTTTAGAGATATTCTCAACATACGTTAAAGGATTTCGGGTCAAGAATTTAATGAACCACCAACTGAAGAGGAAGCTCTATCTTTTATCCGTGAACTTGGTCATTATGGAGAAATAAAGTACATCACTGATGTAATTGTTGATCATCTGCATCAACCATGGAGAAATTTTGCATCTATCATTAACAAATGTCTTTGTGGAAAGGTATCTGGCCTTGATAAGATACGACTCTCAAGAGTACAAATACTTTGGGGAATGTAGTACAAGAAGAACCTTGATTTTGTTGCTTTAATCTAGGAGGACTTGGCTTACCAGATTGATAACAAAGACTTTAAGAAACAAGATAAGATTTTCTATCCTAGATTCACTAAGATAATCATTCATCACTTCCTCAAAAAATATAAGTCTATCTCAATGAGAAACAGAATGTTCATGCACACTACTCGGGATGACAGCTTACTGGGGACCATGAGATTCATCTCCAGACATGAAGACGCTCAAATATATGGTGCTATTCTCTCTAAAGAAATGACGAATCAAGCCATGCTGGACTCTGTGGCTTACAGGACTTATTATGCAATTGCTTCAGGGGTTGAACCCCCAAAATCAAAGAAACCTAAAACAAAATCTGATATAGCCATTTCATCCAAGGAAACTCCCTCCAAGAAGAAGCCTACTAAAGCTAAGAAAGATATACCTTCTAAGAAGAAGCCAACTTCTAAACCTAAACCGACTAAGAAGAAGGCACTGGTTGAGGCTGATAAAGGCAAAGGTTTGAATGTACTCTCAGAAGTAGCTCTATCTGAAGCTGCTCAGCTCAAGGAGGTTACAAAACAAAGCAAAAAAGACTTTAATATCACTCAAGCAAGTGGCTCAGGTGATGGAACTGATTTTGAATCAGGGGTTCCTGATAAGCAACAACGCAAGACTTCTGGTGCAGATAAAGGAACTGGTACTAAACTAGGGGTTCCGGATGTACCCAAATATCTTTCTGAGAGTGAAAATAAATCATGGGGGAGATAGTGATGATGATGAAAGCAATGATGATAACAGTGATGAAGTAACCAAGGATGATGATGATGTTAAAAGTGATGCTAATGACGACAAAGAAGTAAGTGATAGTGAAAAAACAAATTCTGATGAAGATGAGAATCTCAATCTCAATCTGAATGATGATGAAGAAGAATAAAAAGAAGAAGAGGATGTACGTACTCCTGATAGCTTTGAATTCAATAATGATGATGAAGAGTATGATGAATTGTACAAGGATGTAAACGTGAGGTCAAAAGTTGCAGAACATGAAGAAGTTGGGAAAGGAGATGAAGAGATGACTGATACTTCTCATGAAAGTGCTTCTCAAGAAAAGTCATATGAGCAAGTCATTGAAGATGCACACGTAACACTCACTTCTTCACAGAAGACTGAAGGTTCAAAGCAAAGCTCTTCTATTTTATCCAACTTTGCAAGAAAATTTCTTAACTTGGATAACGTTCTACCAGTCATTGATGAAGTAGCTTCTATGATGAATGTCAAGACTCCTCATGAAGAATTAAGCACTCAAGCACCTCCAAATCTCTCAGTACCTGTGACGGCTATCTCGAAAACTTCTACTATTCATGTAACAACCGTTACTTTGATAATTCAGCCATTCTCTTCTATTCCACAGATGACAACACCAACTCCCGTACCAACAACAGAACCAACAACTTCCTCAATTCCTGATCTTCCAGATTTTGCATCCTTATTCAGATTCAACCAAAGAGTGTCTGCCTTGGAACAATATCTTTCTCAAGTCAAACAAGTTGGATCATTATTGCCACTCCTCCGTAATTCTGCTTTCATGGATGATCTCTTAGTAACAAGAATTAGATTTGCTACTCAAACAACTCTCCAGTCATACAAGGCAGAACTTGAGAAGAAAGCTCAAGCTGGGAAAGAGAAATACATCGACATCGTTGATAAATTAGTGAAGGAGATTATCAACGATGAAGTCAAAAGTCAACTTCCTTATATTTTACCTAAGGAGATATCTGACTTTGCTACTCCAAGATCCAAACCACTATTAATGAATCACTTAATAATGTTGTTTTGGCTAAATCTCCTTCTTAACTGCAATTTACATACGAGGCTGCAGCATCTCTTACTGAGTTTGAATTAAAGAAGATCATGTTAGAAAAGTTGGAGAAAAGTAAATCATAACGAGCTGCTGAACAACATAGAGACCACTACGATGCACTGGTCAAATCTTATCAGCTCGACAAGGATCTCTTTGACTCTTATGGTAAAACGTATTCTTTAAAGAGAGACTGTGAAGACAAAAGCAAGTTGAAGGACCTCCAGCTGGATCAGACCAAGGGTTGAAGAAAAGGAAGACAAGAAAGGATGCTGAACCATCAAGAGGCTTTAAGTCAACAGAGTCTAAATCAAGCTCATCTAAAGGCTCCAAGTCTCAGTCAAAATCATTTGGCAAATCTGCTCAAGCAGAGGAACCGATGTTTGAGATTGCAGACACCGAGATGACCCAAGATCAAGGAGATAACATGGGAACACTAAAGATCAACCCAATGTCGAGGAAGCTTCTAAGCATGATTGGTTCAAGAAACCAGAAAGGCCCCCAACTCCTGATCGTGATTGGAATGATGGAAAACAAATTGATTTCGGACCTCCTCGGACTTGGATCAATAAAATGGAAAAAACAGGAAAACCTCCTACTACCTTCGATGAGCTGATGAGCACTCCCATCGACTTCTCAGCACATGTCATGCATAATCTAAAGATTAAGAATTTGACACAAGAACAATATTTGTTGGACCAGCTTTCAATCTACTCAAAGGGACATGCAAAATCCTAGTGGAACTCGAATTTCATTTTGAAGAGTGTTATAAGGTTGTTACCGATAAACTTGATTGGCATAATCCAGAAGGACATGAATATCCTTTTTATCTTAGCAAGCCACTACCATTAATTGAATATCAAGGTCGTCAAGTAGTTCCTGCTAACTATTTCTTCAACAATGACCTCGAGTATCTGAAAGGTGGAAGCTCTAGCGGGAAATACACAACTTCTACAACAAAAACTAAGGCTGCTAAGTACGATAACATTGATGAGATTGAAGACATGGTTCAACGTTAAGGGAGTCAGTGAGGTTTGCCATATGCAAAATGTGTCTGGGGAACTTCCCACTAGGGTCCGAAACGAAAACAATTCTATGCATATGCATGCCACTAGAAGTCCTCACATAATGTATTCTCCACTAAAAGAATGATTGCAGTAACCCATGTCAAAGTTGTGAAGAAGTATGATTACGGTTCTTTGGATGAGATTATTGTTCGATGACAAGATCATAAGCTCTACAAGTTATTGGGAATAAAAGGCTTCTTAACTGTTACTACTGCTGGTTCAAGTTACTGCTACTAGTTATGAAGATTACTACTGCTGGTTATAGTTTCTACTGCTGGTGAAAACTGCAAGAAATATTCTAAGTTATTACTACTGCTAGTTGTAAAGTTACTACTGCTAGTATTAGTTACTACTGCTAGAAGAGTTTCTACTGTTAGTTATAAGTTAGTATTGTTAGTTATATGTTAGTATTGTTGATGTGATAAGAGTGAGATATTTTAGGAAAAGATATGTATGTATTGAAAACGCGTTGTAAGCCTATTAGGGTTCCTTGGTGTATAAAAGGAGACCCTAAGGCATGTAGGTTAGTATCTCAATATCTCATCTTCATATATCATCTAGAAATCATTTTGTTACAGCTTCAAGGTTTTGTATAACCCTAACACTATTACGAGTGTTCGTATTAATATATTGAGGCTTAAAGTTTGGTATTACACGATCTTACTTATTACTGTTTCATTGTTTATTCTTCTTGGTATCATAGACTAGATTCCACATAGTCTTTGATATATTCAATCAAAGTTTCTACTATAGTTGTCTTGGATTTATTTAATACAACTAAGCCTTTTACAAGCTAAGCAAGATCTTTTCAAGTGAGATCAACAAGTGGTATCAGAACTTGTTGAGAAACTTTGAATAAGAAGAAACAATTTACACATACCAGATCTATTTGTTTGTAAAAACATAGAGGCAGTATCTTCACCAATGGTTGCTGCTGCAAAACTTACAGTGCTCAATCCAAGTGAATTTGAGCTTTAGAAAATGAGGATAGAACAATATTTCCTAATGACAGATTATGCTCTTTGGGAAGAAATAGTAAATGGAGACTCACCTCCACCAAAGAGAAATGTTGATGGTGTTGAGCAAACATATCCTCCTACAATAGCAGAGGAGTAGTTAGCAAGGAAGAATGAGTTAAAGGCAAGAGGTACATTATTGATGACTCTTCCAAATGAACATCAACTAAAGTTTAATACCTACAAATGTGCCAAGACTCTGATGGAAGCTATAGAGAAAAGGTTTGGAGGTAATAAGGAGTCAAGGAAAACTTATAAGACACTTCTAAATCAACAGTATGAGAATTTCAATGGATCAAGCTCATAAGGACTTGATCAAACCTATGATAGGCTTCAAAAGCTTATCAGTCAGCTAGAGATTATGGGTGAAACTATTTCTCAAGAAGCTATGAATCTAAAGTTTTTAAGAAGTCTCCCATCAGAATGGAAGACTCATACCTTGATCTGGAGGAACAAACCTGATTTAGACACCTTGAGCATGGATGACCTATATAACAATCTGAAGATTTATGAAACTGAAGTTAAAGGGTCATCAAGCTCAAACCAAAATTCACAAAATGTGGCTTTTGTGTCTTCCAATAACTCTGGCAGTTCTAATCAAGCTTATGGTTCTAACTCTGCCAATATTGATAGTATGAGTCATGCTATGATCTATTCTTTCTTTGCAAACCAATCCAACAGTCCACAATAATATAATGAGGACTTACAACAGATTGATGCTGTTGACTTGGAAGAGAAGGATCTAAAGTGGCAGATGGCTATGCTGACCTTGAGAGCTAGAAGATTCCTAAATAAGACTGGAAGGAAGAATAGTACAAATGGTTCTGAGACCATAGGGTTTAATAAATCAAAGGTGGAATGTTATAACTGTCATAAAAGGGGCCACTTTGTAAGGGAGTACATGGCTGCAAGGGAGAATAGGAACAGAGAACCTGTAAGGAGGAATGTGACCGTAGAAACAATAGAGACAAAAGCTTTGGTGGCTCAAGATGGACTTGGGTATGACTGGAGTGACCAGGCTGAAGAAGGACCTACAAACTTTGCAGTAATGGCATATACATTTTTAGGTTCTTCAAGTTCTTCAAGCTCATATTCTAAGGTATCTACTTTTTCTAAAGCATGTTTAAAATCTTATGAAACTCTCAAAGAACATTATGATAATATGACAAAAGATTTTTAATAAGTCTCAATTAATGTAGGATCTTCATAAAGAGGTCTAGAATTATAGAGGCTGACCTAGGATGTGTTAACAAAGGAAAGAGGGTTTCTTTTTGAAGAGGGACATAAAGATTTTTAAAGCTGATATTATGTTGAGGATAATGAACTAATAGAGCTTAGAAAGAAATTGAAAAAAGCTGAAAAGGAAAGAGGATGATTATAAACTCTACTTAGAAAAGTTTGAAAATTCATCTAAGAATCTAAGCAAACTGTTATAGATTCAAGTAAGTGATAAGTTCAAGACTGGTGTAGGGTATGATAGTCAAGTGGTTGATAGTCAAGTGTTTGATAGTCAGGTGAATGATAAGTACAAAACAGGTGAAGGGTATCATGCAGTCCCACCTCCTATACTAGGAACTTCATGCCCCCTAAACCTAATTTGGTTACTGCTGAGAGGATGTATACTGTTTTTAGTGAAAGGTGAATTAACTAGTATTGCCCTGCAGTTTGCAAACTAGTATAAGTTTAAGACTTAGTGAGTCAAAACCTAAGTCTATTAGTGAACCACTTATTGAATACTGGATATCTGACAGTGAGGGATGAGATGACGTTGAGTTTAAGTCTAACAGAGAATACCTCGTTTTGCTAAGTAGAATTGTTAATTCAACAAGCATGTCGAAATACCTTAGGGAATCTTTGTGAAGGGAGAGAATAATAAGCAATGCTAAATACCCTAGAAAAATCAGTCAATAGTCATAGAGGTAACAGAGAAACTAGAATAATTTGATGACTCAGAAATTAGGAAGTAATTTTGAGTTTAAAAATAAAGCTTGCTATGTGTGTGGCAGTTTTAACCATTTAATCAAAGATTGTGATTTTTATGAAAAGAAAATGATGGAAAAACCTGTATGGAACAATGGTAGAAGGGTGAATCACCAAAATTCTCAAAGATTTACTCACCCTCATTCAAAAGGAAATTTTGTTCCAAGAGCAGTCTTAATGAATTGCATTCAAACACTTTAATAATGCTAGGCAAATAGCTCTTCTAGAGCAGCAGTTAATACTGCCAGACCAATTAATACTGCTTACCCAAGACCAACAGTGAACTGTGTAAGGCCATCATCAAATGTTTTTAATAGAGCACATCCACATGTTAGAAGGTTATTTAACAAGTTTACAACAAATAAGAATTGTAATTTCAATGAAAAAGTTAATACTGTTAAGGGAAATGTTACTACCGTTGGGCCAAAAGCAGTAGTAAGTGATAATAAGGGACATGAGACTAATGTTGTTAAGGCCTCAGCATGTTGAGTTTGGAGAATAAAACAAAAGGTTTTAGATCATGTCTCCAGACACAATGGTGCATCAATGAACTTTAAAAGATTTGACTATGTTGATGCACAAGGCAGATCTAAGTCTATAATGGCTTGGGTCCCCAAGAGAGCCTGATTCTCTTACCTTTTTTGCAGGGCAATCCATAGTAGAATTACAGGAAAAAGGAGTCATTGACAGTGGATGCTCTAGGTACATCACTGGAAACAAGTCCTACCTTTCAAATTATGAAGAAATTAATGGAGGATTTGTTGCCTTTGGAGGTAGTACTAAAGGAGGTAAAATCACTGGTAAAGGTAAAATCAGGACAGGTAAATTGGATTTTGAAGATGTGTACTTTGTTAAGGAGCTTAAGTATAACCTTTTTAGTGTCTCACAAATGTGTGACAAGAAGAACAATGTTCTTTTTATAGACACTGAATGTGTTGTTTTGTCTCCTGACTTTAAGCTACTTGATGAAAATCAAGTCTTACTTAGAGTTCCCAGAAAGAACAACATGTACAGTGTTGACTTAAAGAATGTTGTTCTTTCAGGAGGTCTAACTTGTGTCTTTGCAAAGGCTGAATTAGATGAATCTAATCTTTGGCATAAAAGGCTTGGGCATATAAATTTCAAAACTATAAATAAACTGGTTAAGGGAAACCTTGTAAGAGGTTTACCTTTAAAACTTTTTGAAATTAATCAAACCTGTGTTGCTTGTCAGATTGGGATATGTGCATACACAAAGCCTCTTGTAAGGACCAAAATAGTAATTTCAACTCAAACAAACCTTACAAATGTTGCTTATGGTTTATTTGGGTCTAACTTTGTAAAGAGTATAAGAATATGATGTCTAGCCTAGTGTAACAGATGACTTTAGTTGTTTTAGTTTAGGTTCTTTTTTAGCAAATAAGGATGAGAAAAGTGGAATCCTTAAGGCTTTTTAAAATTTGAATAGAAAATCAATAAATCACAGAATCAAAATATAGATGTGACAATTGGAATGAATTTATGAGTAGAAATGAATCAGTTTTGTGATATGAAAGGGATTAAGAGAGAATTTAGTGTTGCTAGAACTCCATAACAAAATAGAGTTGCTGAAAGGAAAAATAGAACACTAATAGAGGCTGCTAGGACTATGCTAGCTGATTCAAAAATGCCAATAACTTTCTGGGCTGAAGCAGTTAATACTGCTTGTTATGTCTAAAATAGGGTGTTAGTTATCAAGCCTCACAACAAGACCCCTTATGAACTTTTTCTAGGTAGAAAACCTGCCTTAAGCTTCATGAGACCATTTGGGTGTCATGTTACAATCCTTAATACCATAGATCACCTAGGCAAGTTTGATGGAAAGGCTGATGAAGGATTCTTTGTAGGATACTCTACCAATAGCAAACCATTCAGGGTATTCAACAGTAGAACTAGGATAGTAGAAGAGAACCTGCATGTCAAGTTTAGTGAAGAAACACCTAATATTGCAGGAAATGGACCTAATTGGCTTTTTGGTATAGATGCTCTAACAAAATCTATGAATTATGAGCCAATTGTTGCAGGGAATCAAACTAATGGTAATGCAGGTACCAAAGAAAGTATAGATGCAGGTCAAGCTGAGAAGAAGACAGTACCTAGTCATGAGTATATACTGCTACCATTATGTACTCAAAATCCACCATTCTCTTCTAGTTCAAAGGATTCTCCTGATGTTGGATTCAAACCATCAGGGGAGGAGGAAAATAAGGATGCTTAACATCTAGAGAATGAAGATAGTGAGGTGCTAAATACAGAGGAGCCAAGAGTTAATCAAGAGCAGGATGAAAGTGTTAACAGTACTAACAATATTAATATTGTTAGTTCAATTATTAATACTGCTAGCATAGAAGATAATGTTGTTGATGAGAATATAGTATATGGATGTGTTGATGATCCAAATATTCCTAATTTGGAAGAAATTGTCTATTCAGATGATGATTAAGATGTTGATGCAGAGGCTGGCATGACTAATTTGGATACACATATCCTTGTCAGTCCTACTCTAACTACCAGAATTCACAAGGATCATCCACTTGAACAAATCATTAGAGATATACAATTAGCACCTCAAACCAGAAGAATGATAAAGAGTGTGACTGACCATGGTATGTTTAGTTCAGTGCAACAAAGGATCAACCATAAAGATTTTCAAAATTGTCTGTTTGCTTGTTTTCTATCATAAGTAGAACCCAAGAAGGTAATTCAAGCTATGACAGATCCAAGCCAGATAGAACAATGCAAGATGAGCTTCTACAGTTTAAACTACAGAAGGTTTGGACTTTAGTTGATTTACCACATGGAAAGAGGGCCATTGGAACAAAATGGATCTACATAAACAAGAAAGATAAAAGAGGTATTGTGGTTAGAAACAAGGCAAGGCTGGTTACACTCAAGAAGAGGGAATAGATTATGATGAGATTTTTGCTCCAATTGCTAGGATTGAAGCAATTAGGCTATTCTTAGCCTATGCTTCATTCAAAGACTTTGTTGTGTACCAAATGGATGTGAAGAGTGCATTTCTGTATGACAAGATTGAAGAGGAAGTTTATGTCTATCAACCTCTTGGGTTTGAAGATCTAGAGTTCCCTGACAGAGTTTATAAGGTAGAAAAGGCATTATATGGTCTACATCAAGCTTCTAGAGCTTGGTATGAAACTTTATCTACCTATTTATTGGACAATGGATTTCAGAAAGGAACAATAGATAAGACTTTGTTCATTAAAAAGATCAAAGGTGATATTCTGCTAGTTCAAGTATATGTAGATGATATCATTTTTGGATCTACTAAGAAGGAGTTATGCACTGAGTTTGAGAAATTGATGCACAAGAAGTTTTAGATGAGTTCTATGGGTGAGCTCACTTTATTCTTAGGATTGCAGGTGATGCAAAAGGAAGATGGGATTTTTATTAGCCAAGACAAGTATGTGAATGAAATCTTGAAGAAGTTTGGTTTTTTAACTGTGAGGATAGCAAATACACCCATGGAGACTTCAAAGCCATTGCTCAAGGATGCAGAAGCTGAAGATGTTGATGTTCACTTATATAGATCAATGATTGGATCATTAATATATTTAACATCTTCAAGGCCTGATATTATGTTTATTGTATATGATTGTGCAAGATTTCAAGTCACACCTAAAGTTTCACATCTTTATGCTGTGAAAAGAATCTTTAGATACTTGAAAGGTCAACCTAAATTGGGCCTTTGGTATCCTAAGGACTCACCATTTGACTTGGAAGCTTATACTAACAGTGACTATGCTAGTGCAAGTTTAGACAGGAAATCCATAATAGGAGGTTGTCAATTTCTTGGGAGTAGATTGATTTCATGGCAAAGCAAGAAGCAAACTGTAGTTGCCAACTCTACTACTGAAGCAGGGTATGTAGCTGCAGCTAATTGCTGTGGTCAGGTGTTATGGATCCAAAATCAAATAATGGATTATGGATACAACTTCATGAATACTAAGATTTTCATTGACAATGAAAGCACCATCTGCATAGTTAAGAATCTAGTATTTTACTCAAAGACTAAGCACATTGAGATTAGACATCACTTCATCAGGGATTCATATGAGAAGAGATTAATTCAAGTGATCAAGATTCACACTGATCATAATGTTGCAGACTTACTCACAAAAGCACTTGATGTTAGTAGTTTTTAATTTTTGACTGCTAGCATTGAAATGCTTAATCTTTGAGGTGTTGTTTGGATAGATTGATGATTGGAATGGGTTGAAAATACTATTTGTATAAAATTTGGGGTTTATACTGGTAACTCAAAAGTTAGTGCTGCTGGCATAACTTAATGCTGTTGGGCGAAAAGTTAGTGCTGCCAAGCAAAAAGTTAATGTTGCTGGGCCAAGTTAGTGCTGCTACGTTACCGTTGAGGATAAAACTGCTGAGGGTGTCTTTGGTAAATTACTTGGTTACTTCACTTATGGGTTTGCTTAATTCCTTATAAAACCGTTTTTGTTCAGATAGTAATCACTCTTAAACACTCTCACGTTCTCAATTCTACAAACCCTAACTCAATTTTATCACCGACATTCACAATTATCATCAATGGCGGACTTAACTTTTGTTGATTCTCATAATATGGTGGCATACTTGGAAAAATCAGAAGACAATACTGATTTTGCAGAGATAGTTGATTTTCTTAATGCTAGTCCTATCCGGTATGCATTAACTGTAAGTCCAACTGTCTATGTGTCCTATATTGAGCAGTTTTGGTCTACTGCATAGATCAAAACAGTCAATAATGAAGCATAAATATGTGCCAAAGTTGATGGCAAGACTATAATAATAACAGAATCATCTATGAGGAGAGATCTTCACTTTGATGATGAGGATGGTATTACTTGTCTTACAAACACTGAGATTTTTTAAAACCTTCAATTGATGGGATATGAAAAGCTTTTTGATAAACTTACTTTTCTAAAACCTTTCTTTTCCCCTCAATGGAAGTATCTCATTGATACCATCTTACAATGTTTAAGTTCTAAATCAACTGCTTGGAATGAATTTGGTATAAATATAGCATCAGCAGTTATATGTTTGGCTAAGAAACAAAAGTTTAATTTTTGATGGTATGTTGAGAAACTTGGATCCTAATTCTAAAAAGTTTTTAATGTATCCAAGGTTTTTAACTGTTTTTGAACAATCAAATTGAAAATATTGCAGCAGTTTTTAATGATGAATATGATACACCTTCTCATACTAAAAAGGTTTTTGCAAACATGAGAAGGCAAGGAAAATATGTTTTAGGGATTATGACACCATTGTTTGCTACTATGTTGATACAACCACAAGCAGATGTTGGTGAAGGTTCAGGACAACCCACTGAATCTCAACACACACCTACTACTGTTTCATCATCATCACACCCCAAAAAGACCCAAAAACATAGGAAAATCAAAAGAAAGGCCACTGAGATATCTCAGTCTAGTGGACCTACTACCCTTGTAGCAGATGAGACTATCCATGAGGATAGGGGAGACAGTGTGGAAAGGGCTGCCACTACTACTACTAGCTTAAATGCAGAGCAAGGCAGTGGTAACATAAATAGGACCCAATCCATGGCAATACCTAATGATCCTTTTCCTTAGGGAATTGGTTTAGGTGGTAGTCCCAGGCGTCAAGATACCATATTGGGGGACAGACCTGCTCAAACTAGGTTTGAGAGGTTGTCTAAATAGTCCAATGATCCACCTCTCTCAAGAGTTAACACACTTAGAAGTGGGGACGACAGTATGAAACTACAGGAATTGATGGACCTTTGTACAAAATTGTCTGAAAGAGTTCTTGCCTTGGAAATATAAAGACTGCTCAGGATTTGGAAATTACTAATCTAAAGAAGAGAGTCAAGAAGTTGGAAAAGAAGAAAAAGTCAAGAACTCCACAACTTAAGAGGAGGTTATTCAAAGTCAGGATAGAGTCTTCTGCTGAAAAGAGTTTGGGTGATCAGGAGGATGCATCCAAACAGGGGAGGAATGAAATTGACCAAGATGAAGGGATTTCATGGTTTCAAGAGGATGCAGAGACTCAGGGGAGGTATGGTCATGATATTGAAATTAATACTGCTAGTACATCAATTACTACTGCCAGTATTAATATTACTACTGCTGAACCTGTTACTACTGCCAGTGCACCAATTACTACTGCTGGTGTATCTGTTAGTACTGCTGAACCAAGTACTCCTCCAACAACAACAACTCTTATTGAAGATGAAGATCTCACAATTGCTCAGACCCTTATGAAAATGAGAAGTGTGAAATCAAAAGAAAAATCAAAGGAAAAAGGAGTATCTAGTGAGACTGCTACAAGACTAACAAGAGGAGTGATTATGAAAGAAGCTAGTGAGACTGCAAGTTGCAAAATCATCAAATCTTATTGTTCAACTATCTTATTATTAAGCTACCAAAGGATCTACTAGCAGTGGTAACATTTTACTATTATTAATCAACACAACCCCAAATACTATTTGATCAGAATAGATAGGTTACTTTAACTAGTAACAGGGATTCACAATCCTTGAGGCGCATCTATTTGACGTCCCACAGAACTATATACTATCTAAAACTAAATGTATACACTTACACGTTTACTTTTTGTTGACTCTTCGTTGAGAACACACACTTTTTTTGATGATTAAAACAATATGCATGGACCTCCTTTTATAGCATAAGGAGTCAAGGCTTACATGGAAACTAATAAAAGATATTAATGAGAGAATCAATTAATTATTCATCTTTATCTCTTCATCTTTATCTCTTTTTGACCAAATCTTTATTTTCTTCTACATCTTGTATAATCCCATAATGACGACTTTGGTCCTTTTGTTTCCATCTTGTTTCATTTGTGTTTTTATTATCAAACTCAATATATTAATTCCCAACAAGAAGGCAAGGAAAAGATTTTTCATGGATTGTGACACTATTTTTTGCTACTATGTTGATACAACCATAAGCAGATGTGGGTGAAGGTTCAGGACAACCCACTAAATCCTAACACATACCTACTACTGCTTCACCATATCATGTTGAACGAATCCATACTGTTGCATCACCATCACACCCCAAAAAGACCCAAAAACATAGGAAAACCAAAAAAAAGGCCACTAAGATATCTCAGTCTAGTGGGACCTACTTACCCTTTTCGTAGGCTGATGATGAGACTAATCCATGAGGAGAGGGGAGACTGGGTGGAAAGGGCCTGCCACTAACTGCTACTAGCTTGATGCAGTAGCAGGGCATGGTAACAATAATAGGACCCAATCTTTGACATATCTAATGATCCTTTTCTTGGGAATTGGTTCAGGTACGTACGTTAGTCCACCAGCGCGCCAAGGATACCAATATTGGGGGGACAGTCCTACTCTAACTAGGTTTGAGAGGTTGTTTAAAACAGTCCAATGATTCCACCTCTTCAAGATGTTTACACACTTAAGAAGTGGGTGTAGAGGACAGTATGTAACTATATAATATTTGATGGAACTTTGTATAAAATTGTCTGAAAGAGTTCTTGCCTTGGAAAGAGAATGTAAAGGATGCTCAAGCTTTGGAAATTAAAAAGTTGAAGAAAAGAGTTAAGAAGCTAGAAAGTAAGAAAAAGTCAAGAATTCCACAACTCAAGAGGAGGTTATTCAAAGTCAGGATAGAGTCTTCTGCTGAAAAGAGTTTGGGTGATCAGGAGGATGCATCCAAATAGGGGAGGAATGAAATTAACCAAGATGAAGGGATTTCATAGTTTCAAGAGGATGCAAAGACCCCAGAGAGGTATGGTCATGATATTATAACTGTTGAAGTTACAATTGCCAGTGCACCATCTGATATGGATGTTAGTGCTGCTAGCCCTATAAGACCAGTTGATGATTCAATCACTGATGATATCACTTTGGCTGAAACCTTAATGAAGATCAAAAGTAGTGCTTCAAGATTACAAAAAGATAAAGGAGTTATGTTTAAAGAGCCAAGTGAACCAACAACAACATCAAGACCTCAATCTTAGATTCTAACAAAAGATAAAGGAAAAGGCATCATGCAAGAGCCAGAGAAAACAGTGAAAGTAAAAGGCAAAGATCAAATTGAATATGATGCTGATGTAGCTTACAGACTTCAAGTAGAGTTAGATGAAGAAGCCAAGCTTGAAACAGAAAGAGAAGAAGAAGCTAGTAAAGCTGCAAACATTGCTGAATGGGATGATGTTCAAACTATGATGGATGCAGACTATGAGTTGGCTGCAAAATTACAGGCATAAGAGCAAGGAGAGATATCTATTGAAGAAAGGTCAAGATTATTTGTGGAGCTCATGGATAAAAGGAAGAAACATTTTGCAAAACTTAGAGCAGAAGAGCAGAGAAGAAAACCACCAACTAAAACTCAAAAGAGAAACATAATGTCTACTTATCTGAAGAACATGGTTGGATACAACCACACTCAATTGAAGAATAAAAGCTTTGAGGAGATTCAGATGTTGTTTGAGAAAAAAATGAAAAGAGTGAACATATTTGTAGACATGGATACAGAGTTGGTGAAAGGCAGAGAAACAAGAGAAGAAAGCGGTTCAAAGAGAGCAGGAGATGAGCTAGAACAAGAGTCTTCTAAAAGGCAAAAGGTAGATGATGATGATGATGATGATAAAGAGAGAGAAGATCTTAAACAATGCTTTGAGATTGTTCCAGATAAAGAATGTATAGTTCATGTTATACCTTTAGCTGTCAATCCTGCACCCATTGTAGGTTTTCAGATTCATAGAGCAAGAAGGCAAGGATCCTATGAAATAATAAGAGCTAATGGAAGTACCAAGACATACACATTGTTTAGTCAACTGATCAAAGAATTTGACAGAGAAGATTTGGAAAATTTGTAAAAGTTGGTTAAGACTAAGCATGGGTATACAAGGCCCGAGGAAGCATAGGAAAGGGTGTTATGAGGTGATTTAAAAGTTATGTTTGAACCTGATGTAGAAGATAATATATGGAGGAATCTACAAGGATAGACGATACTTCTTTAGAAGCTATATGATTCTTGTAAAATTCATTTTGTGAGATTTGAAAACATGCACGTCTATATGCTTGTAGAGAAAAGATATCCCCTTTCACCTATTACCATCACTGACATGCTGAATAGGAAGCTGCAAGCTGACTATTGGAATGAAACATGTTATCAGCTTTTGAAGCTCATTACAAAACAGCTCAAGAATCCTTGAAATGTTTGGATACATCCTCCCGAGGTTCAAGAAGATTTTATTCAAGAAACTTGATGATTAATATGATGAATATTAAGATTTTATTCTTAACTGTTACTAATGCTAGTTCAAGTTACAACTACTGGTTGAAGTTACTGCTGCTGCTCAAGATTGAAGAAAAAGTTCTAAGTCATTACTACTGCTAGTGTAATATTAGTACTGCTAGTACAAAATGTTACTACTGCTAGAAGAGTTTCTGATGCTACACTTAGTTTTGTTAGTCTATTTTAGTACTGCTAAAGAGATATGTATGAGATATTTTAGGAAAAGATATGTATGAGTAGAAAACACGTTGTAAGCCCATTAGGGTTCCTTGGTATATAAAAGGAAACCCTAGGGCATGTAGTTTATATATCTCATTTTTCATATTCAGTCATTTATAGCTTCGAGGTTTTGTATAACCCTAACACTATCAAGAGTGTTCGTATTAATATATTGAGGCTTAAAGTTTGGTATTATACAATCTCGTTTGTCACCATTTTATTGCTTGTTCTTCTTAGTATCATAGACTAGATTCTGCATAGTCTTTGATATATTCAATCAAAGTTTCTACCATAGTTGTCTTGGATTTATTCAATACAACTAAGCCTTTTTACAAGCTAAGTAAGATCTATTCAAGTGGGATCAATAGCTATGCAATTAGGGGGAAGCATAATAGTTATAATGCTAAATACTTAAGCCCTAAACTACATCTATATGAAGGACTCCTAGGTTATAGCCTAGGCTCAACCACCTACTTATCTATAACCAAAGGCTCTGATACCAATCTGTCATACCCTGCCAAGGCGGAAACGCGAGGCGTAACGAGAATGGATATCATCACAACACAATGGTGTCTATATAGAGAACTACAATGTATAAAAGAAACCAAGGTATGGACACAAAGTGTCATGAAAATACCCAAACAAACATAAAAGATAACGGGCGTCTTGTATTGAAGCAAAGGGGGTTCACGTCAATACCAAGACATGCAAAACATCCAAAATAAACCTAAGTAGATCAAATCAACAACATTCAATATTCATTCATGCATGAAATAAACTAGGAGATTAAACTCCGCAAGCAGCCTATGGTCTCTCTAGCCACTCCTCTTATTCTTAAGATCCTCATGATGCTCACCTGAAAATGATGCTTAAAAACGTCAACACAAAGGTTGGTGAGAGTCATAGGTTTACGACACACAATTCAAACTTTCAATCAATTACTGTGATTAATAAAACAGAACATGGCAGGACAGTTAGGCTAGCTATTATACAGGCTAACATGCATACGTACAAAACAACCACAATCAGGACGGAACGTGTCCCACGATCCAAGTCACACCAAAATATCACACTGAAATGGGTACCCTCCGATCGGAATCACACAGTAATGGGTAGAAACTTTACCCTCCGATCCAACAACACATAAACATTTAGCACATATCATATAATAGCCACATAAATGTCCATGCATCAATTAAACCACATAATCACAGCAATTAAAACATTTCAAAACCATTTGCATCATTTCCATCCCAATTTAAAAACAATGTAAAAAGAGGGACTATGAAACTCACCTGATGCTCAACGCAGCTTCCCAAATTTCCTAGCACAAAACTACACAATAAAATATAAACATGTTACACGCGACTAAGCCAAATGCTTAAGTCCATGCAATAATCATATGATGGATGCCTAAGGGTTTACATACCTCCATGGGTTACCCCGACACCATGCCCGACTTTAACCATCTCATTTACTCATAAGTCTACTTAACTACATTTTACTTGAAAACGCAGAATTTTAGTGTCACTTTTCTAACTTTCAACCCTTATCTACCGAACCTAATAAATTCTCAAATAAATCACCTATGTACACTTAGGTGTTTACTAAATACCTCATATTCCCCAAAAGCTATTCACATGTGCAAATGCCTCAAATAAATTCTCAACTCAAAAGTACCCAGATTTGGATATGAACGTGCACTAAAATGTTTAACCTTGCTAACCATACTTAGACAACTAATCAGAAGCTAAATTTTGGGGTGAAGTTAATAGACATATAGAACTTGACTTCTGGGTATTGTCTAACCTTAATTCGAATTTTAAATAGGGGTTTTACCTCTCTAATTCTGACCCAAATCTGACTCGTATTTACTGTTTTGACAACTTTTCTTGCAACGACCATTTGACTAACTTCCCAACTCAAAAACCTTCGAGGCTGGACTTTTTGAAAACTAGACTATCTGAACTATAGTTTAGGCATAAGATTCACCTCTTAACTCGTTTCTATCATCAAGATATCATTTATTGAACACAATCCAAAGTCTGCCAAACCCTAAATCACAAATTAACATGTTTTAATCCTAACCGTTTGCACCAATATAACCCTAATCAAACCCTAAATGCACTAGCATAATCATGACATCATTAATTACAGAAGTTTTAATCCCTAATGATCCACCATGATAATTTTTACATGATTTGAAAAGGATGACAAGGTTAGATCATTACCTAGCTTACCTTCTTGTTCCTAACACCACAATTCTTGGATCAAATTTTTTTTGTCTTCCTTGTTCTTAAGGAAGAGTCGAACGGCACACAAGGGGAGAAGGGGATGCAACAAATAAGCTAGGGTTTTTCTAATTTAAACTAACTAAACAGAATCCTAATCTAACTAAACTTGTGATTAGATAAAATATATTTTTTTTCTTTTCTTTTGCAAACCGATCCCCCCCCCCCCTTTTATAACATATTTTAATTTTTTTTATTTAGTTATACAATTACTTACATTACCTTAATTTCCTATAAAAACTTTTGTAAAGTTGGTAAACCTTTTACATGAAAAACTAGATACTAACTTTCTATTTATAACTTTCATTTCACAAAAATACTTTCTATATTTAGAAAGTTCATTACTAACTCTCATATTTCATGAATCCAATTCATTTCCAATATGTGATACTTTCCATATTTATCCAATATATAATCCTTCACAAATTCGCGTAGCAATGCATGTAAACACGTCATCATTTCTAGTATCGCTACACGTGAATAAAATGGAATACCCATCAAATATCTCAAACTCATTCAAAAATGAGATGAACACGCACCCTAGAATGATAATCATGCACACAGATATAGTCACATAGATAAAAAATATAGCACATATAAACACTTAGCCAACTCTAAAAGGTACGACTAACCTGCTCAAGTCACGGTTGTCACAAAAGTTGCTGCAGATTTTTAATTAGTAGATTTAGGGTGTCGTAAAAATGATTAGACTAATTTAAACCTTAATAATATGATGGCTTATTGTCTCCCGGTCGTTTTCATGTAAAGATTGAAAAATCAGCCATATAACGAAGGAGATCGGCCGATTTAAGATTTGAAAAACAATAAAAAATTTGACAGCACTTTTATAAAAATAACATTCTGATGCAGATTGGAATTGAGTTTTCGGACCCTTTCTGTTTCGAACCGGCTTTCGTGTAAAGTATAAAAGTTGTCCGGAATGATGTTTTACAAAAGGTATCACCAGATTTTAAACTTGAAAGTGAAAAATGAGGGAGATAAGCTTGGTCAAAGTCGAGTGAAATTTTCTTAAAAAGTCAAAGTGCATAGCTGATTGGTAATTTAATTAGTGTTTTAAGCATTTTCTACTCCGTCTGAGCTTTAAAAACCTTAGCGAATGCTATTGTATCACTAATATAGTATTAGGGTACGTTGGAGCGTGTCTAAAAATGACAAGTTTTATTTTCGGGATATACATTAATTGGGATAGAATTAAGGGTTAAGTGTTAAGTTTCTTAGTGCGTTGGCGAAAATGGAAACTGTAAATATTAAGGGACGGTATTAACGTCCCGGATTTCTAAAATTTCCAGAAATAGAAACTTTCTAAAAATAGAAACTTTTCCAAAATAGAAAC
Organism: Tanacetum coccineum; assembly: GCA_026074375.1. Classification (NCBI taxonomy): domain Eukaryota; kingdom Viridiplantae; phylum Streptophyta; class Magnoliopsida; order Asterales; family Asteraceae; genus Tanacetum; species Tanacetum coccineum. Next base: position 116,133 of record BQNB010002116.1, read on the forward strand.
TTTCCAAGAATGGAAACTTTTCATAAAAGTGGCGTAACTTAACTATGAAGCATATATTTTCTTAAAGTCGCGTATTTTGCTAAATAATCTAAGACACAAACACATATGGATTCTATTACTTTTTATAAATGATTTATGCGTCATTTCGTGTATATTTTATTCTCCTAATAGCGCGCCATTAATTTAGGTTGTGGTTAGAATCTTTTGTCGTTGTTCTCTTCATTGTTGATTATTCTATTCTCATCATTTGCTTCAAGGTGCGTTCATAGCCCCTTTTCTACTACTTGTTTTTATAAAAACTCCACATGGGAGATTACATGCCATGTTTTTACGCGTGGACACAAGTATTTAAAACTGTATGATATGTCTGCTATTATTGCCTGGTATTATTGCCTAAGTACCGTTACTGCAACTTAAGTCCCCTTTTGATTCATGAACGTTAATTGCTATTGTAGTAAGGGTGAGTGTTGTGGCTAGATCTATCAGGACTGACAATCCTCGTCCAGATTCTGGTTTCTAGTAACTGGGTGACCCATTTAACATTTGAGGAACATTCTAGGTTATTTGGCAGAGCATCCTACTTTCTTGTGGCATTACCAATCCATTGATTAAAGTACTCGTTAAGGTTTTGGTGTTATGAGTTTAGCGCAATAATGGTTATTTCGACATATGAATGTGTTTCATTGTCGCCTTGTTACTTGAATCTTGTGGTCCATAAATACTTACTTAATTCTAAACCTATGATTTTACTTAACAATTTTGTTGACTTTTTAGCGTGTTTTAATCTCACGTCCTAAGGTATGATTGCTTGGATAGGAGCCGCGTGGATGTCGTTGGATGGACTTGTTAAATTTTACATTCGATGAAAGCTTGTCTAAACTTTACCTTTATCAAAACTTATGTCATCTGATATTTCTAAGCATCGAATGTGAATCTTTATTTTAAAAACGTCTCTTTAAAGGTCGTTTTCCTATGACTTGTACTTTGTGCCTTGAAGTCTCACCCCTGATTACCTTTTCGCTGCTACCAGATTTTGGAGGTGTGACAGTCCATCAAGATATAAATGGATGCCTAAGACCATAAAGAAATGGGTGCCTAAAGTTAAGAGAGATAATGTCTCAACGAGTATTAGTTCCACTATAGATGATGCATCAAGGATAACTAATGTCTTGACACTCACAAATGATTTAGGATACAATTTGTCAAATGTACCATCGTTTTCTAATTCTTTTGCAGATCGTACAAATCATCATATTCATCATAGACTCTGGATGCACAAAGCACATGACGAAAAACCTCAAGTTGCTGTGTAATTTCATCGAGAAATATTTAGGTACGGTGCGGTTCGGAAATGATCAATTTGTATCAATTCTTGGATACGGGGATCTGGTTCAAGGAATATAACGATCAAGATGGTTTATTACGTCGAAGGCCTTAATCATAATTTATTCTCGGTTGGTCAATTTTGTGATGCGGATTTGGAGGTTGCATTCCGAAAATCTACTTGCTTTGTGAGAAATATTAAAGAAAACAACCTACTTACGGGTAATATTGGATCTGATCTCTACACAATCTCTCTTCAAGAAACATCATCACCACCTCCAATATGCTTCATGGAAAAGGCTTCACCAACTCAAGCATGGTTATGGTATCGTAGACTTTCTCATCTTAACTTCGACACCATCAACCTGCTTTCCAAAAAGGATATTGTGAATGGCTTACCAAAGTTGAAATAAGTCAAGGATCAACTGTGTCCGTATTGTGAAATGGGTAAATCAAAGCGACGTACATTTAAGACAAAGACTATTCTAAGTTATAAAGGGCGGTTAAATTTGCTTCATATGAACTTATGTGGTCCTATGCGGATTGAAAGCATCAATGGAAAGAAATACATTCCGATGCTTGTTAATGACTACTCACGATTCATTTATAAATATATAAAATAAAATAATAAATAAAAATATAAATATTTAATATTATATAATAAATTATAAATATAAATAAATATTATATAAATATAATAAAATATTATATATATTTAATATATATTATAATAAAAATAAATAATATATAAATATAATATAAAATATAAATTAAATATATAGTAAAAAAAAATAAATAAATATTAATTATAATTAATTAAAATAAATTAAATAATATATAGTATAATAAAATAATATAAGAATATAATAAAATAATATTTAATTAATAATAATAAATAAAATAAAATATAATAATAAAAAAATTAAAATTATGAAAATAAATTTAATAAAATAATTTAATATAATAAATAAATAATTATTTTAAAAATATTTAATTATAAAATTAAATATAAAAATAAATAAATATTAATTAAAAATAAAATTCATAATTATTAATAAATAAGATAATGTATAAATATAATATAAATAAATTAAATAAATAAATAAGTAATAATTAATAAATATTAATTATTAAAATAATTAATTATTAATTATATATATAATAAATTTAATAAAAATATTATTATAATATTATTTATTAAAAATTTAATATAATATTATTATTAATAAAATATATTATAAATTTAATAAAAAATATATAAAATTAATAATAATTTATGAATAATAATTATATAAATATTATATAATAATTATATATAAATAAAATATTATATATATAAAATAAATAATATAAAATAAAATTAATTTAATAATAATATATATTAAAAATTAAAATTAAATTAATAAAATAATTTTTATATTATAATTATAATATTATTATTCTTATAAATATTATATATATAAATTATATAAAAATTAAGATAAAATTATAATAATTATAATAATTAATTAATAATATAATTTATAATATATAATATATAAATTTATTAATTATAATATATAAAAATAATATTATTTAATAATATATAAAAATATAATATATAAATAATTATAATAATATAAAGATAATTATTATATATAAATGAATAATAATATTAAAAATATTAAATATATTATTAAATATAATAAAATTAAATAATATAATTATAATAATTATATAATTATAAATAAAAGAGAAATATAATTATTATAATTATATTAATAATAAAATAATTAATGTTAAATATTATATTATATAATAATAAATATAATAATAAAATATTAATTAATAAAAAAAAATATAATATATAAATAATATATTATAAAGAATAAATATAAAAAAGTAATATATAATTTAATTAAAATTAATAAATATATATAAAAAAAATATAAAAATATAATATTAAATAAAATTATAATAATTTATAAAAAATAATATTTAATACAATTATATTATAAATTAAAAATATATAATATAAATAAAAAAAATAATAAATAAAATATATAATTATAAATTAAATATTAATAATTAAAAATAATATAATGTAAAAATATAAATAATAATGATAATAGATTAAAAATTTATAAATATTATAAATAAAAAATTAAATATAAAATAAATTATAAGAAATAAAATTATATATTAGTAATTAAATATAAATAAAATAAATTAAAAATATGTATATAAATTTATAAATATAAATATAATATTATATTAAAATTAATATAAAAAAAAATAATTTAAATATTAATATAATATAAAAATAAAAAATAATAATAATATTTATAAATATTTATAAAAAATATATATTATATATATATAATATATATAAAAAAATATTATTAATAATAATTATATATATAATATATTAAAAAATTTATATAATATTTATATTATAATAATATATATAATCTAATATTAATAAATAAAAAATTATAATATATAATATTTAAAAAATATTATTATAATAGTAAAATATAAAAATAAGTAATTTAATATATATATTATAAAATATATAATATATTAATATATTATTATAAAATTTATATATATTTATATAAATATAAATGAAATAATACATTAATTTTTATTATAAATTATATAGTTATATTATATTATTATATTATTAAATAATATGTAATTATTATAATAAATTAATTATATAATAAAAAAAATAAATATTTAATTATAAATTTATATATAGAGTAGGATATAAAAATAATTAAATTTTAATATATATTAAAAATATAATAAAATATATATAAATATAATAATAAAATTAATTATATTATAATAAAATAGTATAATAAATTAATATTATAATTTAAATAAAAATATAATTTTTAATATATAAATTTAATATATAATATAATAATTATAATAATATATAATAAAAAAATTAAATATTTAATTATTAAATAAATAAAAAAATTAATAAATTATAAATTAATTAAATATTTAATAATTAATATAAAAAAAATTAATTATATAAATAAATATAATTATATTAATAAATAATAATTGAATTTTTATTAAAAATAAATTAAATAATAAATTTTTATATATAAAATATAATAATATATATATAAAAAATATATTATATTAGTAATAATATAAAAATTTAAATTTATATATAAATTATATTATAATAAATAATATATTATTAAATATTTTATAAAAATTAATAAATAATAATAAATTATATTAATTAATATAAATATAAATAAAATAATATATTAATATAATTTTATAATATTAAAATATATAATTTAATTATTAATATTATATATAATAAATAAAAAATAATATAAAAAAAATTTTATATATTAATTTTATATTATAAAATAAATAAATAATAATAATAAATAATAATAATAAATATATAAAAATAAAATTATTAATATAATATATATTTAAATTATAATAAATTATAATAAAATAAATATTAATAATAAATTAATATATATATTAAAATTATAAATTATAAAAAAAATAATATATAATAATTTTATTATTAATTTATAATATTAAAAAATAATATAATAATAAATATTTTATATTATAATATTAAATAAATAATAATTATTATTATAATAATAATTAAGAATTAAGATTAATACATTTATATATATAAAATTATATATATAATATAAATAAATATATATATTTTTTATTTAATTTTAATATTAGTTTATATATAGATTAATTAATAAAAAATAAATGATAAAAATATTTATATTTAATTTTAAAATATAAAATAATTAATATTAAATATTAAAATATATTATAATTATATAATATATAAATTATTAAAATATATAATAAAATATAATAAAATTTAATATTATAATACTATTTAATATAAATAATTATAATTATTAAAATTAAAATAATAAATATTTATATATAAATAATAATTATATTATAAAGTATATTAAAATATAATTAATATTAAATAAATAATATAATTAATTATAAGATATAAATATATAAATATTTAATATAATATATTAAAAATATATTAATTAAATATAAAATAAAATTATATAATAAAATTATATTAAAATATAATTAAATTATATAATAATATATTTAATAAATTAAAATAAATATTTTAAAATATTTTTATATAATATAATTATATTAATATATAAATAATAGTATAAATTTATATAAATATAAATAAATATAATATAAATGTATAATAATAATTAAATATTATAAAATAATATATTAAAATAAATATTAATTATAATATATAATAAAAATAGATAATTATATAAATATAAATATTAATAAAAATATAATATAATAATATATTAATTAATTATTAAAAATTAATATATAATTTATATATTATTTTAATTATATATATTAATAATAATTATAATAATAAAAAAATATAAATAATATAATAAAATTTATTATAAATAAAATAGTATAATAATAAATATTTAAATATTAAAATTAATTATATATAAATAAAATTATTAATATAAATCAATTAATATTATAATTAATATATAATATAAAATATAAATTAAAATTTTTTTATTATAAATATATTTATAAATAATATTATAATATTTAAAATAAAATATATATAATTGATAATAATAAATTAAATTATAATTAAATTAAAATTAAATAATATAAATATTAATGTTATTATAATATATATATATATAATATAAATAAAATAAATATATAAATATAATATTATATTAATAAGAATAATTAACAAAAATAATATAATAATAATAATAAAATTAAATATAAAATGTTATTTATATAATATAATAATAATAAAATAATATATATAATTAAAAATTATATAAATATAATTATAATAATTTTATTTATAAATTAAATAATAATAAAATAAAATATAATTAAATATAATAAATATAATTTTATATTAAATAATATTAATTAAAGATTTTTTATATAATAAATTTTTAAATTTATATAAATTATTATATTAATAATATTATATATATTAAATAAATACTAATTTAATATTAAAAAAGATATAATTAAATAATAATTAAGATTAAAATAATATTTAAATTAAAATTAATTTAAATAATAATATAATATATAATATTAATATAAATAATTATTATAAATATAATATATTATATATTATAATATATATAAAAAAAATAATAAAAATAAATTAATAATTAATATTATAAAATTATTAAATAATTATAATAATAAAGTTATATATAATATTATATAAATAATTTGTAATATATAAATATAATTTATAAATAAATATTAATGTATAATAATATAATATTAAATTAATTTATATAAATAAATATATAATATTATAAAATTAAATAATTTTAAATATAATATATTATAATTAATATATATAATTATTAAAATTTATTAATAATAGATTTTAATAATATATAAAATAAAATAATTAAAAAAATATCAATAGATAAATAAAAAATAAATATTAATAAAAAAATTATATTTATTATAATTAGTTATTATAAAATATTGTATATATATTTTAAAAATTTATAATAATAAATTAAAATTAATGTATAATTATTTTAAATTAATTTATACAAATTAAATTATAAATTATATTATTACAATAATAATATAATTAATATTAATTAGAATAAATAAATTAATTATATTAAATAATAAAAAAAAATAAATTTAAATAAATATAATATAAATAATAATATAATAAAAGTATAAAAAAATATATAAATATTATATAATATATTTAAATTACATAATATAATAAATAATAATTATAATAGAAATTAATATTAAAATATATAATATATATAATAAATTAATATTATTAAAATTAAAAATAAAAATATTTAATTATAATAATATATTATATATATATTTATAATTAATATAATAATTATAATATAAATATAAAATATTATATAAATATAAATATAGTAAAAATTATAAATTTATATTAATATATAATAATTAATTATATAATAATTATAATATATAATAATAATAATTTATTAATAAATATATAAAATATAATATATATATTAATAAATAATTAAATAATATTTTTAAATAAAATTATTATTTAATAAATAAATTAATTTATTAAAATAAATAATTATATTTATATATATTAATATAATATATATTATAATAATTATATAATATAGAAAATATTAATAATATAATATAATAATAAAATTAAATAATTTTTAAATTAAAAAAAAAAATAATTTAATTATATATTATAAAAATTGTAATTAAAATATTAAATTATTATTAATTATATAATTAAGTTATTAAATATTATTAATATATATATAATTATTAATATAAATATAAATTAATAATATTATAATATAAAATTAATATAAAATAAAATATAAAATATATAAAATATTAATATATAATAATTTTAAACTATTTAACCCCCGTTAAAGTTTCCACAATTGGTATCAGAGCCAAGGTCACCCAAGATTTTTAACGTATATTGTACATTAAAGCTTGAATCGATCTATGGATTCGAATAAATATCTTGAAGAGCAATCTATGCAAAGACCACCTCTTTTTGAAAGTGATCATTTTATATATTAGAAAAATAGATTTGAAACTCATGTGAAAGCAAAAGATTTAGATCTTTGGCATATTATCTTGAATGGTGATTTTTCACCGCTTGCTGATAACATCAAATAACGTCTATTTTATACATCATTTATCCCATGCTATTAACCTATTTTATATAATTATTGCAAAGAATTGTTACTTAATCATTTATATTTAAGAATTGTAGTAATTATGGAGTAATTGGTGAAAGTTAGCAAAAGGCGCGTATTCTGGAGCTTAAATCAAAGATATTTTGAAAATTACTATTCTAAAAGACCATACGCATATACCATCAAGGAAGATACGGGTTCGTATCCGTGCCTGCATCACCAACGACACACAGGTGTAAAGCTCTCAATACGCCGTTTTATCAGAGAGACTCAATAGTTGTATTGAAGAAAATTGTATGTGAATATTCTGGAAGCATATCAAGCGTGGCACTCCAGAAATTCTAATAAGCCGTATCGAATTCCGATTCCAGACCTTATAAATAGAAACTCAAAAACCGAGTTTTAAGTATGACCAAGTGAATCCCTAAACCACCAAGTCGGACCAAGAGACGAATAAACGGAGCATAATAGGCTCAGAAAAGAGCCTCAAGATCACAGGAAAACTACTTGTTAAATCTTTGCAAACGAATACGCGGTCGATTAAAGGTATCTTTATTTTAATCGTTCATTTTCAAACCGTGGTATTTTTATATGATTATCGGATGATACTTTAGGTATCAGCCCATGTTTCAGAAAGATCTAATTTTGGTTTGTTTATCTCGATTGTCTTAATTTATAGTTGATTGTTGTTTATGTTTACCATTTTATACTTGTTTACGTGCTTGTATGTAACCTATCATTCAACTGGGTCTAGTCTTACATATTTAATGCGATGCATCTTCGGTGTTGTTTGGGCAGAGGTAAGTGTCTGGGATAGCTCTCACATATTGTAATTTATATTATCTTGATTCAGAGGATCACAAATATTGACCTATTCTTAGCTCTTTTGGATTAGTGTCTTAGTTGAGCATAAGGTGACCTTTGGTATCAACTAAGTTCGTTCTTATTCTATTGGTAAGGATACTCGGACGTAGACTACTAATGTATATAAAGAGCGTTAAGGCATTAAGTGGGTATATAGTCTCCATGAGGCTAAGGTTTAGTAAAGAGGCACATGACCATAGATCCTTAAGATAGATTTATATATCAACAATATGACTGCTTTATGCGGTATGCGTCATATTGTGACCGGGACATTAGCGTGTCTAGGTCTTAGGAAGAAGTACCACCTAAATCTAAGAATGATATGCCCTTCAAGATAAGACAATCACTGCACTATTAAACAAACCTGTATTTTATCGGATTATTCATGGCTGATATGTTTTCCTTACATTAGTTTTGGACCGTTTCTCTATCGTTTGTTTGTCTTCTTGTGTGTGTTTATTGCTTTACTTGTCATCAAAACCTTAGCTTAGATACTCAAACTCGTACCAGTCTCTCAGGTTGAAACCCCCTTTATCATCAGTTTAGGTTTAACTTAGGTTTAGCATAAATTAGATTAATTTAGTATAACAGAGTAACTAAAATATGTTAGAATTAGGAGTGTTAAACGCTCTCGCTTCTCATGTGATTACGTACACCATACATTCAATAACTCCATCTGAATGTGGTACAATGCCGTTAATAAGGAGGTTGTTTAATTCTTATTTTATTAGTATTTTTAATTTAGTATAGCTTGATACATAAAATAACACCTACACAACGACACATCAAGTTTTTGGCGTTGTTGCCGGGGTGTGAAGTTGTTTAATTCTTATTTTATTAGTATTTTTAATTTAGTATAGCTTAGATTAATTTGATATTTGGTGGTTGATTTTGTGTGTTTTGCATTTTTCGGCATTGTATATTTTCATATTGTGTGATTAGGTCGGTTTTTGACATTATTAAATTGTACGCTATAATTTTTTTCAAACCCAATACGTACGTATGCAATTTATTGGAAAGACATATAAATTTTTTTCAAACCAGTTACTAACGTATTCAACTCTATCATCAATACGGCGTATTTAATTCACTGAATACGGCGTATTAAGCTATTTGACAGTTTTCTTTCCTAGCGAATTTATTACAGGGTAAAATGGACGACCCCAACATTACTATGGAGGAGTATATCAGGCTTGAAGAAGAAAAAGCTCGTAGACGTGGTAAAGTGTTTAACTGAGAAACTGCTACGTATGGTAAGATCTTGGATAATAAAGGGACGTACACGAACTCGGGTCCGTTTGAAATTGAATTCCACTAGCTATAGTTTCTTTAACGAAACGTTAACATTGATAATAGCATCTCATGTGAGCCTATGGTAGTCTCTTAATCAACGTTGAACTGACTTTAGAATACCGTTTTTGTCGATATCCGACCGATGAAGATTGCACTGGTAATTCTTTGACTAAAAATTCATTTTCTTACCAAAAGCATTTCTGTCAACGATTTTAAAACGAATTGTGGAAGGTTAATGATAAGTTACTATGCCTCGTTTCCGTCACCCGTAGCCATATGGTCATTTATTTTTTAATGATTGTAGGACTACTTAAAATGAATTTGTTTCGTTAGGGAAATTACACCAACTATTTGTTTCGTTACAACCTTTAAAACTTACCTACATGTTAGAATTAGTTTAATTTACAGTTGCTAGTTGCTTAATGGTGGAAAGTTTGTATTTCAGTGTATTGTGTCATTTTCTTTCTTTGGTGCGGTTGAAATAATTTGCCATCGCAAATGGGAATGTATATTAGTAGTCGAAACTCATGTGATTTTACTACCGTCACAATTAATGGTGAATCCGAAGAATTAAGAACTATCGAAGGAATTATCCGGAATTATTATGATCGTGAAGATGGTGAAACTACACCAAGATTTGAAGTATAGTTAGCAAAAAAAAGAGAAAAAAAAGAGAAAAATTGCAAAAAAAAAAGAAGGAAAGTTTGAAGATAATCGTTTCGCAACCACCAAAGGAACTACACGAAGGATCAATTATTCATTGATACTTCAAAAAAAATCAACGATGTAGAGTATTGTATAAAGTGAAAGATATCGCCACTTGCCTTGTAGAGTATGTAAAAGTTTTAGGATGATTGAGAAGTTGACCGTTACGAGAACGCCAACTTAGGTTGTTGTTTTTGATCAATGATCAAGACGTTGTAAATAGTCGTGTCTTTGTCATAGTAACGGTCGGAAAAAGTGTCTAGCAACTTGTACTTTAGGCTTAATCTATTTGTTTCTTGATTTTTATTTAACAACAATTTACTTCCCTCTCACCTGATGATTAGCCGCTGGTTTTACGCGAATGAGGATTTATACGAACATGCATGTCTATTCCGTCGTTACGGCCATGTATGCATGTCTTGTACCTCGTTGGTTTACGACTTTTGGTGAAAGTTAGAAGGTTCCTACCCTATATCATTCTTCATCCTAACCGTTGGTTAAATTCGAATGGGGATGTGATCGAACACACATGTCTATTCCGTCGTTACGGCCATGTATGTGTGCTTCAGCTGCCTTGTTGGAGTGGTACTTCTGGTGAAAGATTGTAGAATGATCAACCGTAAGCCTTTCCATACAAAAACCCATATTTACCTTTATAAACTTGTTACTCCTTAGCTTTAGCGGTGGAGATGTGTATCCTTGCCAAGCTTATGATAGAATACTCGTCACGACCGAGCAATTGAGCGAATTAGTTACATGTTACCACATAGATTAGTTGAGTGATTTGAGTGTTTTCATCTTCCTATTTCGTGAGGTGTTTGGTTGTGTACTTGTAATAGATCAAATAAATGCTTTAACGGAAAATATCCTTAGGGATACATTTTTATAAACTTCTAAAGGCTACTTGAGGACAAGTAGGATTCAATAGGGGGATATTTGATGACATTAAATAAAGTATATTTTATATCATTATTTATCCCATGATATTAACCCATTTTATATAATTATTGCAAAGAGTTATTACTTACAGGGTGTTTGTCTTTGCGTTTTCAATCTCCTTATCTGATTATTTCAGTTGGCAACTAGAAAAAAGCTATTTTAAGTGTTTAGGGGAGAAAAAAGAAAACGCATTTATTTGCGTTTTAGAGGGGTTAAAACGTTGTTTTGAAAACTTTGGTGAAGGGGTGCAGCTGGAAAAAGCAGGTGCACTTGTGGGACAAATTACTCATATTGCCCTTTGAATAATTATATGGCCTATCTTGGTAATAAATGCATTATGTCTATTTTGGTAACTTTACACATTAAGTTACAAAATAATTATATTTGTCAAACACTAAAATGACATTATCAAACCCAAACACTATATTTCATAACCACGTTTTGTAAAATCTGATTATCTGATTATCCATTTTCAAAACGCATAATCTATTTTAAATAAGTAATCCCAAACACCCTTTTAATCATTTATATTTGAGAATTGCAGTAATTATAGAGTAATTGGTGAAAGTTAGCAAAAGGCGCGCATTCTGGAGCTTAAATGAAGATATTTTGAAGATTACTATTTTGAAGACCAATACGCCGTATCCATCAAGGAAGATACGGTGTATCCGTGCCTGCACTCACCAAAGACCACACAGGAGTAAAGCTCAATAAGCCGTATCCAGAGAGACTCAATACGCTGTATCTAGAGAGACTCAATACGCCGTATTCAAGAAATAGTATGTGAATATTATGGAAGATATCAAGTGTGGTCCCTACTCTAAGAAATCCCTAATATGTCGTATCCAATCCTTGGATACACCGTATCGAGCCGACTACCAGACCTTATAAATAAAAAACTCGAAAATGAGTTTTAAGTATGCAAGTGAATCCCT